>JZKD02S2069344.1:373127-390104 GCA_000966675.3 Picea glauca | reverse complement strand
TCCCCCATACTCTTTTATCGTGGTCAGTCTGTGCGCAATGTTTTATTTTATATTAATGATGAGACATATACAAAAATAGGCTCACTGAACTTTAACATCTAGGCTCTCTGACCTAATCATGAAAAAACTAGCTCACCATCCCATAAAACACAAGATATATGCAAAGGCTCCCTGGCCTCAATATCATGCAGACTTAAAATGTTTCACATGGTATCCTAGAATGTGCACACTTCATCCTTTTACTACGCAGTACATGCGCGCACTATGCCATGAAAGGTGCATACAAAATTATATCAAACAACTCACCAGCTTAAGGACATTTGCATTTACATTTACAATTCGGTTCGACCTAGGGATATTACAAGGTCACCCATCCTAGTACTAATCTATCCCAAACATGCTTAACTAGAGAGTTCTGATGGGATCTGATGCATTAATGTTGTAGGTATATATATAAGACCACTAATGTTAGGGACCTAACCTCCCTAACCCCTCAAGTATATAGAATAATACATTTTCCATGTAATAAAGGTTGACATTGGTTAATAATGCCTATTTAATAAATGCTAATAAATCAATGTAAGAACACCTAAAAAAAGCTTCTACTTCTAGAAATATCTTCCTCTAGAATGTTCTTTAGAGGATAAAATTAGTATAAATAAGAGTAGGAGGCATGATAAAGCCTCGTCTTGATATTTATTGTAATAGATATCTTCTCTTTTGGAGGTTTCCCCCTCGAAGAGGCAATTCAACATTACTTCTTTCAATAAAGGTGTTATTTCTTGTATTTCTATTATCAACATTCTATTGTTCCATTGGTATTTGTTGAATGTTTATGTTTCTTCATATTACATTACATATAGTACCTTACAAGTGGTATCAGAGCACTTTCATTGGCAGAAATTGTGGGTTAAATGTTTTTCCAGGGTAGAGATGTGTACTGCAGACATATTTAAAGCACATATATATTTCATTCAGCTAATAAAACTGCGATGGGGAAGACTACATGCAATAAATATAGACAGTTTCACAGGGTTGCCTAGAAACCAAAGTTTTAGCTTGTTGGAAACCTATGTAATCCCTATTGCTACCCATCGAGTAATACCTCATCAAACATAATCTATACATGGCCATCAATCCCATGTACCAGGACGTATATCGAGATTCCCCTAGGTCTCCTAAAACCATCCCTAGATCAACCTATTAGCCTCCTAACTGCTATAGTGCCATCGAGAGCAACACTCGGGAAGATACTCTCTAGTACATGGGTAATCGGGTAGTATGGATAAGGGTATGGTTGATCCTCCTTAGTTGGTTCCCTAAAATATTGTATTGAGCACTATTGTTCAACCTTGCACATATATCAGAGAGATATAGCACATGGAAAACCCTTGTTCCTAGGCACTCCAAAAACCCTAATCGTGGGGTGTTGGTTACTTATATATATGTGTCCAAGTTTGTATCTTTAACTTGTCGACCCAGGGTTCATGTCTATTGGGGATCCAATAAAACCTCTAAAACTATTGGCTCTCTAGGTAAACCAGAAGGCAACGCAAGACATAGAGTGCACTGCACAGTCTCACCCGAGATAGTCTTAATGGGTGGCTGAAATAATCATGTGTTTGCAGCCTAGGATTGAGTAGAGATCTAAGAAGTGTGTACTAAGAGTTCCATCTTAACTTATTAACACAATAAACTGTCATTCACGATTATTCATGGAATATAATCAACCCATTCATTTAGCATATTAATAGATACTGAAAACAGTAAGGAAACACATGCATTCAATCACATAACACAGATTTTACCGTGGTTCACCCCCTCCTAGGCTACATCTACAAAGATATAGATTTTATGCTCTTTTATTATAGTAGTTTCAAAACTACAGCATCACGCGCTTTACAACTCCTTATAGATAGGTAGAGATCTATTATGAGGCAGACTAGATCGCACTAGGATCCTCAGCCTATGATCTAACCCTTAAGATCCACCCTCCTTAATCCTCTGCAGCTCAACAACTTACAAAATTAGGTCGTATAGAAAAATATTACAACTAGCTATCAAAACAGGACTCCTCCTCTAGACTCCCTATATCCCTCTCGGCTCTAGTCTCTATTTTCCCACTCTCTCTCTCTTTCTATGAGACCTAGGTATCTATATTTATACATTTATGGCTTGCCATCCATTACAATGTATTTTGAAAACCCTAACCCTAACGTCGTTAGGTCTTCCATGCATGCGTGTGTGTTTCTCTTCCTTCCAATTGTTGCTTCCCTTGTGCATGCCCTCTTTCCTAAAATAACATTTATTTCCTCTTTGTCCTACTTTCAATAGGCCCCCAACACTAACATGTGGCTCGTCACGAGCCACCTAACCTTTGTGATCTTCGTCGATCTCCCTGGTGATCACCTGGAGCTTCTCCCTGATCTCCGCTGCTTGGGTTTGATCTTGTGCGGTCTTCTCCTTGAGTGCATCTATTGACTATACTGCAATATCGTCGATGATCAACCCTACACACTCTACCTAGGTCTGTGACATATATGTCTTGGCTTCCTCTACCTGTGCAATGACCTCTGCTACACGCTCCTGGAGTGGTTCCATTTGATCCTGGCACTCCTTTTTCTACGTTTGTGCAGTGGTGATTTCTGCTTATGGTCTCTTTATATCTTGCACCCCTTTGACGCGCTCTTTGATGGACATTGTTTTCTACCTCTACTTGAGGTCTTGGATAGTTGCGTTGATCATTTATTCTTCCTTGTCCCACTATTGGACCTGTTAATCCTCTTCTAGCTTTATCCAGAGATGTGTTGCTTTGTCGAATAGGTCAGCCACTGTGTGGGCCTGTTGTTCTATCTCATGTATCTTCTTTGTTTCCTCCTACTTCCTCTGCTCCCTTACCTCCAGTGAATTGGTAGGTGTGATTTGTTCAAGAATATTATCGATATCATGTTGATATTGATTGATTGTCTGTGCAATTTGATCAATCTTCTCGGTTGTTGTGAGTTTGACCCTCTGCACGGTCTCTGGAATCTTCTCGTAAGCTCCGACCACTTTTTGTTCCAATCAATTCACATGTTCTCTCTCCTCATTGGTCTCAAGCTTGGCCTTCTCATATATCAATTCCATCTTGTCTCGTTTATCCTTTACCTATTGTAACTGGGCTGTGTCTGTGTGTGCATGAGACCGTACCTCTTGGGTAACACTAACCTGTAGTTTATGTAGAACCTTGGATGGTATCTGTGGAAATACTAATTGTAATTGAGATAATTCCTTTAGGGGTGTCTGTCCCACAATCTCGTCCATGCACAGCATACCCGGTGTAATTTGGAACGTTTCACTTGGCTGCGGTATTGTGTGGATTGTATCCCACTCACTTGCTTCAGGTTCTCCTCCTGTCTATGATGTTGATGGCCCTGTTTCAATGTTTCTTTTGACTACCTGTGCTTCCCCGATATTCTTTAGGAACTGTTTCATGTATGTCAACTCCTCTTGAATTATGTCCCTGTGGTGCACAACATTCTCAAAATCCTCAGATGTACGATCCTGGACCAATTGGGATATCATTTCTGCATCATCCTATGTGATCCTGTATTCGGGAGGTGTTCTATGCACCTTCATCTTCTTGCAAGCACCCCCCGTCTAAGTAGTTGGTCTCTTAGCCTGGTTCTTGTGGATTAGGACTAGGTGTAGTCCCATGTGTTGCCTCAGCCTATTTCTACTATACTTGGGGTGGTTGTGTATTATTCTTCTTCCCCTTCTGGGTTCCTGTCTTGGATGTCCCCACTTTCGTTTGCTTTGGTTTTGTCTGGCCCATCCTTGGTTTCTTGGGCACTGTGACTCCTTGGGGTTTTGTCCCTTCATGCCCTACTTCCTCATCATGTGGATGTTCTTGACTTGCTTCCTCCTCCTCTGCTCCTGCAGATATGTCTCGAGTGACGACTGTGATCCTCCAATCGTCCTCCCAATCTTTGATAACCATTTCTGTGTCTCCCTTTGTTATGCAATAGCGTAGTTGTAGCCACTTCTTGTTGGGGTCCTTCTTCGCTTGGATCCACATCACATGTCGAGTGGCCTTGAATTTAGCTATGTTGTGATAGTATGCAACAACTTGCAGTGTTATTCTCCAAAGTTTGGTGATGGTCTCCTGTAGATTGCAAAGATATCCTTTGAATATAGATGCATTCATATTTCTGTTCCTGGCATCCGAAGCAGTGCCAAGAAATAAATATCTTTCTCCATGATTGGGTTTGGGTATGGTGGTGAAAGATACATATTTTAGTTCCTTCCATCCCATAATGGTTATCAACATGATCATCCATGAGTAATGAAATTTTTTTCCTAGATCCTGCACATCCTTGCAGTCATCTAGAAACAAATTCAACAGATAAGGGGCCCAGCTGACTGTGGTGCCCTCGGCACACTGAGATGCAATTGCAACAACCCCCACCATGACTTCCTCCTTACGACATTTTATGAGCATCTTGCAGGCCATGATTTTTGCAGCCATTTTTTTCACTACTTCGTTGATCTGTTTGATGATCATTCCACGCGTCCCCCTTTCAGTGTTGTATTTCTTTTTCATCTCTTTAGAGAGTGATCTCTCCTTTGTTTTATCATTGAGAAATTTTGTGGGTTCCATGCCCCATGATGGAAGCCCTATGATGTGTGCAATGAGCTCTATGTCTATTGAGACGAGCTTGTCCAACCATATATCTCTGCCATGTCTGACTGCCATCAATTGTTTGATGCAACTGTTTGAATATTGTCCTATTCTAAAGTGTGGTAGTTCCAACAGACCTAAAATCCCCGTTTTTGCCAATCTTGCTTCCCGCTGGAATGGTTAATGAACTGGTTCCCAAAATGGGTTTACACCCACTTTCTGTAAGTAAAATTGCTTCATGAACTCCAGGAACTTGTTCATTTCCATTACATCATGGTCCAAGTATTTTAGCTTCTCGAAATAACCTAGCAAGTCTGCATTCAATTGTACCCCTTCTGGTATGTGCGACAAAACAATTGCGGATGCGGGTTGTTTGCGCAGTAACCTAGGTACTGTGTGTTTGTCCTTTCATGGTGGTGGCTAACTAGAGCTTCCAGCCTCCATTGGTTGTTGTTCAACATAATGTTCCATCCAGATCGTGACATCTTCCACTGCTCCCTCCTGTGGATGTTCCAACACGACTGTTTGTGATTCATCTGGCTCGGCCACTATTTTCTGATTTGTAGTCGTCCCATTGAATCTCGGGGCTTCTTCAGGTTTTTCTAGTTGCACTTGGCTGCATGTGCCCTCGTTCTATCGGCCATGTCCCTCTTTTGGCATGTCCACATTCATGCCTTCTGGTGTTGTTTGTTGGTTTTCCTCCACAATGGGGGTTGGGGTAATTGGTGTTGTATCTGGTGATGGGATTTCGTTTACATTGACGACCTCTGACGGCTATTATTCACTTTCCTGTGATTGTACTTGTGCCCTGGTCCTAACTCTAGATTTTCTGGTAGTCTGGATTGGTTCATCTTGTTTGGGTGGTGCCATGGTGGTGAAAGTGAATTTTTTGCCGAGCTCATTGGCCTCTGCAACTCTGTGAGCTTCGCTCTGTGGTTCATATGCTCTATCACTCTCTGTCTCTTCTAATTTCTCAATAGGATTTTTTTTTCCCACGTCCTTGCTTTGTATGGGCATCGTATGAAGATTGTCGAATACGCTACCTTTATTATGGATTCAATGAACCTCTGGTTCCTTCATACTTTCCATTACTCTCCCTCGCCATCTCTAGTTGGCGTGATTAATGCGGCGTCCTGTCGGTCCTTTCCGTCATTTAATTCCACTTACCTTCGTCATTTAGTACTTTTTTTTTCATCGTTACCTTTCCCTCTTGTTTCTGTTTTGAGCTAACCAATGGCCTTGTCTTTGCCGGGTTTTTATTCCTAAGTGTGTGTGCTTCTTATCCTTTCAGTGCACTATACCTCTGTTAGTTTTTTTTTTCTTTTCAAACTCCGCGGTGACTTTCAAGTTATGTGTGGTCGACTGTCCCTATACAACTTCATTTGGCTCCCATTGATCATCCCTCTGAGTTATGCGCCTCTTAAGTCTTTCAACTATACAACTCCCCCATCTGTGACAATTTTTACTTCGTATGTTCGTAACCAATGCATTCTGAGTTTTCTTGGATGTTGAATGGATTTGTTGTCATACATCAACACTAGGTCTCCTTCCTTGAAAGTTTTCTTCTTGATATGTCTATCATGCCACGCTTTGTCCCTTTCTTTCTGAACTTGTTGGTGGAATCTTTCTAGGATCCGATCTTCCTCCATGACCAACAACTTATTCAACCTGTCATGTACTGTGCCTCATTCTGTGAGATGTGTAATCGTTGCTACGCGTAAATTGGGTATCAGAAATTCTAATGACACTACTACTTCTTTTCCATATACCAGTTTGAAAGACATTTTTCCTATCAACATCTTACATGTGGTTTTGTATGCCCACAATACTGTTGGTATTTTGAGATCCCAATCGTCCCTATTGACATTACAAATCTTTGTCAGTGTGTTTTCTAGGATTTTTTTAAATGCTTCTACTATTCCATTTGTCTGTGGGTGATAAGGAGTGCTCTTTTGATGATGGACTTCAAATTCTTCATTCATAGCCTTAATAGTGTTGCTAATGTAGTGAGTGACTTGGTCGCTATTGAAAATTCTTGAGCAACCAAACCTAGTGATTACTTGTTCAAATAGAAAGTGTGTTGTTGTTTCTGCGTTGCAATCCTTCACTGGTGCTGCTTCCACCCATCTTGTCAGGTATTCTGTCACAATGATAATGTACCTTTCTCTTGTTCTTTTGGCTGATGGGTTGATTAGTCCCACAAAGTCGATTTCCCATTTTTCGAATACCTGTAACGTTACCTGTGGTCATAGTGGCATCTTGTCCCTTCTATTGGGTTTACCAACCCTCTGACAAACATCGCATCTCTGGAAGTACTCTTTCAAGTCTATGTGAATGGGAAGCCACCATATTCCTGCGTGAAATACCTTCTATGTGGTATTTTTTCCTGTGTAATGTCCTCCTGCTATTCCCTCATGGGATTCTACTAAAACCCTTGGTCTTTCATGTTCTAGCACATATCTTTGCAAGATGTCATCTGCACCCATTTTGTATAAGTGTCCTACAATCAGCTGATAGTCTACAGCCCGGACTACCAGGTTCTTCTTCTGTGTGGTGTTATATTCCTGTGGCGCAGTACCTGTACTCAAGTACTGAATGATATCTGCAATGTATTCATCGACAATCTGGATTGAAAATAACTGTGTCTGGAAATTTGTCCTATAAATTTGTAGGTTCTTCTCCGTTCGTGACCCTTGATAGGTGGTCAAGGCCTGCATTCAACTTTCCTGGCTTGACTATTACTTCAAAATCAGACTCTTGAAATAGTAGTAACCATCGACAGATTCTCCCTCCCCAACATTGTCTTGTTGACTAGGTATTTAAGGGTTGATTGATCTGTGAACATCTTAAAATATTTTCCCAATAAGTAATGTTTGAATTTCTGTAGTGTGTAGACCATACCTAGGCCTTCCCTCTATGTAGTGTTATAGTTCTACTCTGATTTTGATAGTTTTCTGCTCGCAAATGCTATAGGGTGATCCAAATCTCCCACTCCTGGTTGCACCAAAATAGCTCCAAGTGCTATGGATGATGCATCTACATGTACATGGAATGTCTTCTCCCAGTTTGGAAATACTAGTATTGGCGCGATGACCATATTTTCTTTCAGCATATCCAGACTGTGTTGACAGTATTCATTCCACTGAAACTTTGTATCTTTCCTTAACAATTTCTCCATTGGAGTGGTAATATACGTATACCCTTTGATAAACTTTCTGTAGTATCCTGTGTGTCCAAATGTCTCTCTTAGTTGATGGACTACCTTTGGTGGTGTCAAGTTAACAATTACTACGATTTTTGCAGGATCTACTAGTAAGCCTTGTTTGCATACTATATGGCATAGTAATAGCCCAAACGGTGTTCCGAAGATATATTTCTTGATTTTTAACGATATATGTCACTGCCTGCATCTTTGTTTTCCCTTGGGTATGGAAGTAAGTAAATATTAAGGAAGAAAAGGTGAAATGTGAACTGCGTGGAAGATACAGTGACTGATACTGGGTCAAACTGATCAAAAGAGCAGAAAAGACGAAACAAAGTGAGAGAAAGAAAGTCGTCGGACGAGGAGATCGAGGATGATAGATCAGAAAGGAAGATGGATCATGGACAACTCAACAAGTGGAAAAGCCACCGTTCGATGCTTTGTAGCACTGCGCGAGAAGGAAGGAAAGAAAGGCCGGCAAAGCCCTAAAAATGTGGGTCAAGTTGACTTAGGGTTTTAGACACCTAGGGTTTTGGTATCTAGGGTTTTAACACTTAGGTCTTGGCCTAAGGTTGTCGGTGAGCTATTGTAATGTATAAATAAATGTCAAGAGGACTTGGGATGGGGTCGATGATGTTATGAGAAGAGATTTCTATTGAGAGAGAAGTATTGTATTGTTAGAGCAGTCTGTATTGTAAGATCTTCAGTTGGGTGCGAAGATCAACCCTGCATATGGGTGCACAGGGAGGGGAGAGAAAGAGAGAGAAGAAGAGAAGATATGCTAGCTAAGAGCACAAATAAGGACTGTATGCTTTCATCTTAATATATGATAAAGCACAGTTTTGTGGACGTAGCCCTAGGGAGAGGGTGAACCACATATATATTGTGTTGTGTGTGATTGATGTTGTATTCTTGGCTTCTGTTACTCTATTGATGTATTAGTATGTTAGATATGATATATAATTGTGCGAAGTAGGTTTATTCTTGGTAAGAATAATCAAATCTTCATGAGATGTTTCTTTGGTTCCACTTGCATTTCCCTTGGTTGTAGACATCTATGTCTTGCAACCCCCCAATAGCTACTTTGGGTGAGACTGCATCTGCCTCGCAGGTGTTTCTGAAAGGGCTGGTAGTTAGGGCTTGTTGGTGCACTCTTAGAGTTGAACCCTGGGTGTGCCCCTATGCGAACAAATGGTTCTGTTTCTGGGACATGAATCTTCTTGAGGGAATGTCAAGGTGGTTTCCATCGAAGACAGAGATTCATAAGTGAATAGAAGATCAAGAAAAGAACTTCATTGAATCCCAGAACAAGAACCCTAATCTTAGTATAGAGGATTGGTTGGGAAGATATATATTTACTGATATATACGAGATTTTCTTTGGAGGAATTCATCAGGAATTATACAAGTGGCTAGCTAGGTTAGCAGACACCCAATTTCAGATTAGATCTATACCACTTGTGGTTTGGATGTTGGCGTTGATCAAGAAGTTCAAGAGAGTTGATAAAATTGTGTCAAGAGTCGTATATCACTTCTTTGATAGCACCATTGGAGGGTATATCACTGAGTTTGTTGTTGACAGAGTAGAGTCATATAGCCAAGCTGAGAGGTATTTCTTCAAGGGACTCAGAGGAAATTTTTTACACTTTTTGAAGTTGAAGATAAAGATGCTATTACATTAGAAGAATATATTGAAGATATAGTATTTGGTCAGATTAGAAAAGGATAATGTTCAAGAACTCGGAAAATGATAGTGACACAGAGGTTGGACATACACACAGTGGGAGAGCGTTTAGAGAAGCCCTCTTGCGAACATTTTTAAAAAGAACTATGAGGATGAGGGTTTCTACAGTGGAGAAGAGGTAGATCTGACGAATGAAGAGCATTCAGATTCCACTAGGGTAGAAGAAGGGAAAGCTGAAGAACCTCGTCGGGAAGAGCCAAAATCTTCAGAAACTGCGTCGACTATTGAAGTAAGTACTAGTATTCCACCTGTTTATTCAGAAACATTAATCAATCAGAGTAATCAGAGCCACCAGAGCATTCAGAGCATTGTCGCTAGCAGCCCACCACATACTCAGTCAAGAAACCTAGGAAGATCTATGGCAGATGAGATGAGGTTACCCACCTTTAGAGGAGATGGATATGAAGATCCTAATCAACACTGGTTTCTCTGTGAAGTTGCGTGGAGTATTTAGAATATCACCGACGAAGTTGTTAAACGATCCCAGTTCAGTACTACCCTAAGAGATCGCGCACTGATCTGGTACATGAATTTTTTCCAAGGAGCTACACCTAAACCGTTGAATGAAATTAAGACTGCACCAATTTCCGAATTCAAGAAACCTAAGTTGGAGTCGCAGTGCATTACAGAACTAAAATAAATCAATAAGAGAATAGCTAAACCTGTGTGGGAGTTTGATCAGAGATTTAAGATCTTGATAGGCCATTTGAAATTTCAGATTCCAGATGAGCAGAACAAGGAATGGTTCATTGTTTCTCTCCTACCACACATAAGAGTTCCTTTGATGCAACAGAAGATTTCTTCTCAAGCTGAGGCATTAGATATCGCCATGAATTTAGAATCAACCCTTATGGGAGAATTCAGCTCAGGTATGAGTCAAATCTTGAGTCAACTGACTAGCTTATCTCTACAGGTCGAAGATATGAAGAAAGACAAGGGAAAAGATAAAAGAGAAGAAATTTGGTGTATCAGATGTAAATCATAAGGCCATGACAAGGAGCACTACCCCCTATTTCATGAATACTTGGCCTTTGGAGCCCCAATTCCTTTGAAGCGATTTACTCTACCCTGGTGCGAGGTATGTAGAAATCGACATCACCCTAGTGAATGTTACTATCTGAAAAAAAATATGTCTAGACACCCACAAATGTGTATTGCATGTTTTGTAAGTTGGTAGGACATGCTGGCAAGGATTGTAGGGCTTATGAACTCATGCATGAAAGGTCGAGGGATATATAAAAAATTCAAGGTGAATTACAGCAAGAAGGAAGCATTGTGCAGTATAATTCCCCAGGCAGAGGAAAATTCAACCCTCGCGGTGGATTCAAAGGAAGAGGAAGAGGAGGAGGTATGGTTTGAGGTCAAGGACAGATCATCTGTTAAAACTGCTTGTAGCCAGGACACTTAGCAAGGGATTGTCAGAACCCTTGTACCACTTGCATCTACTGCTACTCATTTGAACAAGTTATTGAATATTTTCATGTACTGCTAGCCAAACTTCAGGAGAGATGAGGACCTCAGCAAAACCTGCAAGTGCAACTGATATACGTTGAACCTCGCGGAGAGGACCCTAGAGTCGTTGTTGTCACTAGAGGAGGTGATGTTATAGAAGAAGATAGAGTGACCCAAGGAAATACTACAGAGGAATCAGGAGTCAGGAAAGTTGCAGAGAAGACACAAGTTTTTGATGCAAATAAAGAAAAACAAATATTTGAGGAAGAAAGAAAAGAATTTAGAAGAGACCAAGGTTCTTCATCGAAGACACGACCAGAAGTAAGAGAATATGAAATGCCTCTGGCATTCAATCATTCTTCTCTTCCAGGAGAAGGAGAAAAGGTAAGCAAGCTCATGAAATTCTTATATACTTGCATTAAGTTGATTCAGGATGAAAGCATTGTACATGAACTACAAAATTTAATCAGACAGTATGAGATAGGAAATATAGATCCCTTAATGAATAGAGCAATACACCAATTTTCTGAAAAGAGAAGGACAAATAAGGAATTACACCTGAATGCTCAAATTGGAGAGTATGATATATATTATGTGGTCCTCGACTTGGGGTCGGAGGTCAATTTCATGATGAAGCAGACCTGGGCATTGATGGGAAAACCTAAGTTGATCTATTCCCCTTTCAGGATTAGGATGTCTAATTAGCAAGCTGTCAACCCCTTTGGAAGATAGGAACATGTCCCTGTGGACATCAACAGAGTAAGGATGTTTGCAGACTTCAAGGTAATTGAGATAGTTGATGACAGTTGTCCTTACCCTGTGTTGTTAGGAATTGATTGGGCTTTCAATAATTCCACTGTGGTTGATCTAAAGAAAAGGAGAATGACATTTGAAGGAGATGTCCTTAAGGTCATTGCACCTTTGGATCCCGATGAAGGTCAGAGATACACAAAACCCATCAGATAAGAACACCGCGCATATGAATTGGAAAACATATACAAATTAACAACCAGACAACAGGATTACATTAATCCTACAGTGGATGGGACCCTAAGCTAGTGAAGTGACAATGCGTGTGCATCAGATTCAGAAGAAGCACTGGAGAATTGGTAGAACAAAATGTATGAAGTATCTATAAGAATATGTGCTAGATTAACCAGAGAAGTTCATTGGATCGACACAACAATAAGTAACTTGCCCACCTTTGATGGTATGAATCATTTAGAAGCATTCTTGTTGAACTTTGAAAAAATTGTACTAGCACAACAAAGATTGTTGGAAATGGATGAGACCGTGAAAGAAACACCAACAAGATGGTGGGGGACACACAAAAACAACATTATAGATTGGGTACAATATTGCACATTGATGACAACGTGGTTTTCAGAGAATGTAGAAGGTTGTGAAGTTATATACACAGGTCGAAGCTATCTGAAGGACCATGTGTGAAGTTGCTAGGAGGCCTGGAGCAACATTCCTCAAGAGCAGTGGGTGCAAAAATTTATTAACACGCTGGACACAACCCCTATCAACTGGTACCTCCAAGAAGAACTACGCCTCATCACTGCAGATTGGGAAGGTATGACTCATAACTTCGTAACTACCTTTTTATTTTAAAGTCAATATCCTACAATAGATCAAGCATTACAGATTGTAAGACATAAATTATTCAAGGAGGTACCTAGCCTCCCTTTGGAACAAGAAGAGCATGAATGGACTGCGCCTCTCAAGAAATTGCAAGGCTATTATAATATCAATACTGACGAAGATGATGATCCTAGGAAGGTGAACATCGCTGAAACAAAAAGCCAAAGAGACATAGAAGGACCAGGAATTGAGCTACCTTTCATTAGACAACCATTTAAAATAAAAAATGTCAATATTGGAATAAATCAAACACCGAAGCTTGCAAATGTTGGAGATTATTGGGATGTTGCTACTATTGACAAGTTCACAAAGTTACTACATGAATATCAGGACTTGTTTCCAACCAAGTTCACTGATATGAAGGGCATTAAAGGGCCTATGAGAGAGATGAGGATCCCTTTGAAACCAGATGCAAGGCTAGTCAAACAAAGATCCTACAGATTGAACCCTAAATATAAGGAGAAAGTGAAGATTGAGCTTGATAGAATGTTGGAAGCAGGCATCATAGAACATGCTGAAGATTCAAAATGGAGTAGCCCTATGGTTGTACAAGAAAAGAATATAGAAGAGATCAGGATTTTCTTAGTTCTATGGAAGTTGAATGATGCATGTTTGCATGACCCATTCCCTACACCATTCACTGATGAAGTGTTAGACAATGTAGGTGGACAAGAGGTATATTCTTTTACAGATGGATTTCAGGATACCATCAGATCCGAATTTCCAAGGAAGATCACCATAAGACCACATTTGCAACAGAATGGGGATCCTACTAGTATACAGTGATGTCGTTTGGATTGAAGAATGCCCCAGCCATATTTTCCAGGGTGGCGGTCGAAGCAATCAAGGAGTTTTTGCATAAATGTTTAAAAGCAGACTTTGACGATTGGATTGTTTTTAGTTTATTGAAAAATCATATTGAATGTTTAAGATTAATGTTGTATAAGTGCAAGAAGTGTCAAATTGCCTTAAACCTGAAAAAGTGCATCTTCTTTTCACCATTTGGAGTGATTTTAGGTCATATTGTATGTAATCAATGATTGTTGGTAGATCCATCTAAGATTGCCATTATAGTTGATCTTCCCCCTCCTACTTTAGTCAAACAGTTGTGCATTGTGCTGGGACACACTGGATATTACAGGAAGTTCATTAAAGGCTATGCACAGATCACAACACCCATGGAGAATCTTTTGAAGAAAGACTGTTAGTTTAATTGGACAGAAGAATGCCAGAAAAGCTTTGACAAACTGAAATAGAAAATGGTTATTGTGCCTATCCTGGTTTTTCGAAATTGGAGAAAGGAATTTGACATGCATGTCAATGCATCTTCTATTTCATTAGGAGTTGTGTTAGCACAACCAAGAGATGGAGACATAGAACAATCGTTATCATTTTCTATCATGAAGCTATCAACAACTGAGATTAATTACACCACCACTAAGAGAGAAGGGTTAGCCATGGTGTATGCGCTGCAGAAGTTTCACCACTACCTGTTCGAAGGACACTTTAAAATGTTTACTGATCACTCCACGCTGAAATACCTAGTCAACAAGCCAATGTTGCGGGGGAGAATATGCAGATGGCTCCTACTATTTCAGGAATATGATTTTGAAATTGTGGTTAAGCCAGGGAGAATGAACAAAGGTCATGACCACTTGTCAAGGTTGGAACATGGAGAAGAGCCTACGAGTTTGGAGGATACACTATCAGATGCAAAAATGTTGGCCATTAGAAAGATTGATGATCACTTCGTAGAGATAGTCCAGTTCCTGTCAACAGGAATGGCACCTAGTGAATATACAATCACCCAAAAGAAATAGTCGGTAGTGTGCACTACATACTTTTCACTTACAGTTGGATAACTATACAAGATGGGACCCGATGAGATATTGAGGAGGTGTGTTATGGAGGCAAAACGACCATTCATCCTCACAAAATCTCATGAAGGCATTGCAGGAGGACACTACAGAGGGAAAGCAACAACACATAAGGTTCTTAGAGTTGGCCTCTGGTGACCTACCCTACACAGAGATAATAAGGACTATTACAGAGCCTATGATGTATGCCAAAGAGTTGGGAAACTGTCCATAAGAGATGAAATTCCTTTATCACCACACCTGACCCTACAAGAATTTGAGAAATGGGCCATTGATTTCGTAGGACCTATAAACCCACCAGGAAAGTGCACAGGAGCAAGGTAAATAGTCACTGCAGCAAAGTACTTGACCAGATGGGCCGAAGCAAGAGAAGTTAAGGATTGTAGTGCAACTACAGCTGCGCGCTTCATATTTGATGACATCATAACAAGTTTTGGATGCCCAAAGATCCTTATGAGCGATCAAGGCACACATTTCATCAATAAGATCGTTGAAGCCTTGACTAGGGAATTTTTAGTCCGTCATCAAAAGAGCACACCTTACCCTCCACAAGTGAATGGGACAGTTGAAGCATTCAAAAATATCTTGGAGACAACGTTGATGAAGCTTTGTAGTGTGAACAGGGATGAGTGGGATTTAAGAGTACCTGTAGTGTTATGAGCCTATAGAACCACTTGAAAGAAGCTGACCAAGCAGACCTCCTTTAAGTTGGTCTATGGTATAGAAGCAATTTTACCCATGGAATATTTGGTTCCTAGTCTAAGAATCGTCGCCTTTACAAATATGGATGACACGGGCGTTGTTCAAGAGAGGCTTGCACAGTTGATCGAACTAGAAGAAGACATATTTATTGCAGGATTTCATCAGAAGGTACAGAAGGAAAGTGAAAAGGCCTACCATGACAGACACATCAAGAAGAAGGCATTTAAGAAAGGTGATCTAGTGTTAGTATACACCACTAAGTTCATAAAACATCCAGGAAAGTTTAGAATGAATTGGCTTGGGCCATACAAGGTTGCCTATGTTACAAAAGGAGGAGTTGCATAGTTGAAGACTTTGAATGGAGAATGGAAGGAAGGATTAATAAATGGGAGCCGACTGAAGTTGTACTATGAAAACCAGTTGCCTCACATCTCTCAGTAAAAGATGAAAGAGAAGGGTCCAGGTACCAGGTGTAGTTGAAACTGGGTACCAGACACAGAAAAGAGAGTCTGCACAAGCAAGGAAGGGAGGAATAGAGTTGAAAGCATAGGCTTCCCTGCGCAACCTCAAGTCGAAGTAAAACAAAAAGTTCTGATCTGAAGTGCCTCGAGATGAGTCACAGGTGAGTGTTGGGGGATTTTTGGCCCTTGGGTATGGAAGTAAGCGAATATTAAGGAAGAAAAGGTGAAACGTGAACTGCGTAGAAGACACAGTGACTGATATTGGGTCGAAGTGAGAAAAAGAGCAGAAAAGATGGAGCGAAGTGAGAGAAAGAAATTCGTTGGAAAAGGAGATCGAGGATGACAGATCAGAAATGAATATGGATCATGGAAAACTCAGCAAGCGGAAAAGCAATCGTTGGATGCTTTGGAGCACCGTGCGAGAAGGAAGGAAAGACAGGCTGACAAAGCCCTGAAAATGTGGGTCAAGTTGGCCTAGGGTTTTTGTATCTAGGATGTTATTGGATAAATCGGTAGGTGTGGACACTAATTGATATCCCTAGATCCACCTAGATCTAGAACAAAACACACCAGAACATGACGCTTTCCTTAAGTTTTAAATATTGAATTTAATAACTAAAGAGGGATAGGTGACATACCGTTTAAACGTCGCTTCCTCTCGTTATCACCATCCTATCTCTGTTCCAACACTCATACAATATTGATCCTACAAAAGAACACAACCAACCAAAGTGATAGTAATAGCATAAACTCAATATAAACCTATGTATGTGATCAAGGAATCATACAATAAAACACAACAAGCTTTATAGGAAAGAATCATATTACTATATCATATTAAATGTCAAAGAGAGATTACAACCATGGACTTGATGTCGTAAGGTCCCTTCCAATTGTCCTTCGTTCCCCACACACTTCAATTCCAATAATTTTTAGAGCACATATCTGATAATATTCACAATCTATCTTGACAAAGGCAAAACTCAAAGACACTCCACCCAAGCTAATAATTCCAGGCCAAATCCAACTTATCCCTTCTCCATGAGAGCTCCTCTCCTTTTATAAGATGAAGAGGATAAGGTGAAGATGTTAGGATGATCCCAATAAATCATGAAATAAAGTAAGATCCAAACCATTCGGATGCCACCTCACCATGGAAGTTTCTCCTTCTAGAAGATTCGAGAAAACGCTCATTTTTCCCACATGTAAGCATTCTCGCACCCTGCCTATAGA
>JZKD02S2069344.1:289072-349319 GCA_000966675.3 Picea glauca | reverse complement strand
CAACTACCATAGTGGGCTTTTATTAATATAGTGGACCTAGTCCACCTTACATTGAATGACCACATTCCCATATATTAAATGACTTCCACTAATAACACATAACTACATTCCCATTTGGTACCTCCCTATGTACCCCATATTACCTTCCTAGGTATACTACACTTCTCTTCTCGCTCTTAGACCTCTTGTCTTCCTCTTGTATGTTGTGATCAGGATTTCCTCAATATGCTCCATAGCCCGGAGATCCTCTACCTCTTCCTCACCACTCGCCAAGCCTTCCCTTGCGGCTACGACTCCCTTCTTTGTATTCACCTTGTATTGATAGGGTACTCCACTGCATGTCTTTCCAGTTTTCTCCATGATCCACTTGATCTGGTCATCATCCATCATGATTGGGTCCAAGGGTTCCTCCTTCTTTCCCTTATCCATTCCTCCTTCCATTTCTCCTCTTTATGTCAATGCTTCCCCCCTTCACCCATGCACGTAGAGAATTTTAGCTGTATGAATCCATCGTCATTACACCTTTGTTATATAGCAATATCTTTATAGAAGTATACATCGATCTAATATACCTTCCTCGAGGCCCACATAGAAACTCTTGCTCCACTGCGTTGTACGACGTCGCTGTATCTACTACAAACTCTGTTATAAAGCCTGCTATAATAATGTCGAGCGAAAAATCTACTGTGCGGGTGAATTTGTTGTTCACTGTTGTATATTCTCAATATGTATTGAGGTCCACTCTAACTATTAGATCTGGTTCGTTGTGTGGTTATCCTTCAACCTTAATATTCACTTCTGCAATAAGTGTGGAAAATAACAGAAAAATAATTCATGTAAATCAATAAACACGTATTTCTAAAGATATTTACGCGGTGTTACTGTAGGGTTTCTGTTATCTTTCTGTGAAAACTCCAACTCTTTTGTCTTCAACCATTTTTTGATATCTTCTTTTGTGGGATTCCAAGGTCTCAACATCCCCTTCTAGCGGCTCATTCTTTTCTCCTTCTCCTCGTCTGCTTCAGTATTCTTGTTGGTTATTAATATCCTGTCTGAGTTTGTATCTTCAACTTGAGTGACCCAGGGATCATGTATGTTTGGGGTTTCAACAAAGCCTCTAAAATTATGGGCCCTCCTGGTAAACCATAAGGAAACGCAATGCACAGGTTTCACTGCGTCGTCTCACCCGAGATAGTCTTAATGGGTGGCTACAATACTCATGTGTTTGCAGCCTAGGATTGAGTGGGGAATCTGAGAACTGTATGCTAAGAACTCTTTTGTAACTTTAGCATATCAACAACTACTAAAGACAATATAGAAACACATGCATTCAATCAAATACCACAGGTTTTACCATGGTTCACCCCCCTAGGCTACATCCAAAAATATCTGTATCTTATCTCTTTTATTATAGTCATTCTAGAACTACAGCGCCACATGCTTTACAACTCATCTCAAATGGATTGAGATCTATTATTAGGCAGACTAGATCGGACCAGTCTCCTCAGCCTGCGATCTAAACCTCGAGATCTTCCCTCCTCAGTCCTCTCTAGCTCAACAGCTTACAAAATTAGGTCATATAGAAAAATATTACATCACATCTTCTTCCTTACATCCATATCTTTTCCTTGCTAGCTCTCCCTATGAGACCTAGGTATATATGTGTGTGTGTGTGTGTGTGTGTGTGGCTCGCCAGCCATTACAATACATTACAAAAACCCTAACCCTAACGTTGTTAGGTATTCTGTGCATGTGTGCGTGCTTCTCTTCCTTCCAGTTGTTGTTTCCCTCGTGCATGCCTTCTTTCCCAAAATCGTCTTTCTTTCCACTTTGGACTGCTTCCAAAAATTCTCTTGACCCACCTTCCACAGATCTCACAAAATCCCGTCTACTCAATCCTCTATTGTTCTAACCAATGGAAATGAAACCATTTGTTGGTTACTTATATATGTGTCTGAGTTTGTATCTTTAACCTATCAACCCAAGGTTCATGTCTATTGGGGTTCCAACAAAACCTCTAAAACTATCAGCCCTCCTAGTAAACTAGAAGGCAACGCAGCGCACAGAGTGCACTGCACAATCTCACCTAAGATAGTCTTAATGGGTGGCTGCAATACTCATGCGCTTTCAGCCAAGGATTGAGTAGAAATATGAGAAGTGTGTGATGAGAGTTCTATTTTAACTTATTAACGCAATAAATTGCCATTCTCGATTATGCATGGAATATAATCAACCTATTCATTTAGCATATTAATAGCTACTGAAAACAGTAAGGAAACACATGCATTCAATCACATAACACATGTTTTACTGTGGTTTACCCCCTCATGGGCTACATCAACAAATATCTATCTCTTATGATATTTTATTATAGTATTTCCAAAAATACAGCACCGCGCACTTTACAACTCCTTCCAGACGGGTGGAGATCTATTATGAGGCATACTAGATTGCACCAAGATCCTCAGCCTACCATCTAACCCTCTAGATCCACCTTCCTTACTCCTCTCCATCTCAACAAATTACAAAATTAGGTCATATAGTAAAATATTACAACTAGCTATCAAAAAATGACTCCTCCTCTAGACTCATTGTATCCCTCTCGACTTTGGTCACTATTTTCCCGCTCTCTCTCTCTTTCTATGAGACCTAGGTATCTATATTTATACGTTTCTGGAATTCCAACCATTACAATGTATTGAAAAAACCCTAACCCTAACGTCGTTAGGTCTTCCATGCATGCGTGTGTGTTGTTCTTCCTTCCAGCTATCGCTTCCCACGTGCATGCCCTCTTTCCCAAAATAGACTTTCTTTCCACTTTGGACTTCTTCCAACATGGGGGGAACATACCAGAAAAGGAACATAAAGGATATTTTGGTAGCGTAACCTTGCCTCCTACATTTTAGTTGCGAATTTACTAAACATTTTTCTTGTTAATAACTTGGGCATTTCGACACTGCAGTATTATTCAGGTCAGAGTATAACTCCACAGGAGTAAAGAAATATTTTGGGTCCTCCTGCACCCTTATTTGAGACCTTTCCCATTGGATTCCCATTTTCTCCTTGATCATTGTGATACTTATCATTTTTAATACTTTTTTTAACCCCGTGGAACCATACCTTTCCTGACACCCTTATTTCCCACTTATCCCATTGGCTTCCACTTGTTTCCCCGATTGTAGTGGTATATATCACTTATCTTATTTTTTGGACCCACTCTTCCTCCCCTAATGGCTCCCACTTTCCAAGAAAAAACCAATCAGAAACTAAATAATGACATTACCATCATTCATGCCAAAGTGAATAATTACTTTACTTCCATTCACGCCAAAGTGGACCACATCTAGGACTAGCTCAATAGCCAAATGGATGAACTCCGATCCACTCTCAAATAATTTATGACCCAATCCCATGGTCCTTCCTCCCTTGGATCCAATGCCTAATTTGAAGGTGTTTACTCCTCCAATCCTCTAAAATTTCATTCCAATTGTGATCCTTGTCTTCCCAAAGTTGAGGTGAACAAATTTGATGGCTCAAATCCAACAACCTAAGTCACTCAAATCGAACACTATTTTTCCCTACATGGCATTACTCATGACTTGACCAAGATTCGTTACATTGTTCTCTATTTGGATCTAGAATGATGGAAATGGTGGAAATGGCTTCGAAATGCATGCCAAGGGTATGTTTCTTGTACATAGTTTTTGGTTGAGTTGTATGAACGCTTTGACACATACACCCACCATTTATGTCGTTTGACCAAGTTGAAATAGTCTAGAACAATGGAAGATTTTATCATTTCCTTTGAGAACTTGAATTTATGAACAAAGGGTATGACCAATCCCTTCTTCTAAGAATGATTTATCAGTGGTCTCAAGGATGAAATCTAAGCCTGAATCATCATAGCTCGCCCCAAGACTTGGTTGGAAGAAACTACAAGAACCAAAGGGGAACGATAGGTCATATTTTCCAAGAACAAAAAAATTTATTTTATTCCCCACTCTATACCCCCTAACCTTTCTCCCCCTGCCACTCCTCTCAAGGTACAAAAACTAACATGGGTTCAACATGCCTTGGTTAATTAATCCCAATGCATTTTTCCTCACTTGATTTGACTTTATAAGTTTGGGATTCCGTATCAGATACTGACTGTCATATTTTGTGACAACCAGGTTACCATTCAGATATCCACTGATCCAGTTCAGAGATAGAGAACCATTCATATCGAGATACACATACATTATATCCATGGGTTGATTCATGATCGAGTGATTTCACTGCAGTACTACCCCATTGAGAAGAAGGTTGCAGACATATTCACCAAATCCTTCACTCAGAAGAAGCTCTTTGACTTGCGAGATCTTTTGGTTGTGGTAGAGACAGCTGGGTAGACTCTCATAGTTTACTTATCATTTTTTTATGTCCTCTTTTATTTGCAGGGGGATTTACCATGAGGTTTACCATATTTTCTCATTTTATGAGGGGTTCATTATTGTATTGAGTACCTAAAATGGCCTAGTAGCCGGGACGCACATTTTCTTATTATGTCACTACAGTTAGGCTTAAGGAGTGGTGTTAGAGCATAATCCTAACTTCCATTGGTGTATTACTTGTATTAGGCACCTAGACCTTGGTTTTTCCGTACTTGATTCATCCCAATTCATTTTTCCTCACTTGATTTGACTTTCTAGAGAGGGTAGGAGACACTTTCTTGTTTTTAGGGAGTTTTCCTTAAATTTACGGATATTCACATGCAGTTAATCTTGAGTTATTTAATTAGAACTCCACTTAGTGATTCCTTTCCAAACTCCATGTATATTTTAAACACCTAAAGGAAGGAGAGCACACTTCCTCCTTAAATCAAGGAAATTGTGCCTTGATTTTATGGATTTACCCCTTTTCTTTAGTAAACTTTGCATGTTTAGCTAATCAGTTAGTAAACTCTCAATTTTAAGCCTATCATACTATTACACGTCAAAATTACTCACTTCAATAATGTCACAAGTGTCGTCATTACAAGTGTTGTAAGTGTCGCATATTTTTCGCAAGTGTCGCATCTTGACCACAAGTGTTGCAATTGTCAAAAACATCATACTGCCATATTTCCTATGTCGTTCCTCTAACGACATCACAAGAACACTTAAGACACCTCAAAGACTATTTTTGAAGAAGAGAAATCAGTTGACAAGGACTACAAACCTTTTTCCACTGAAAAAACCACTCAAATATCAAATTTGGAAGGTAACGCTCCCATTTGCACTGCCAAGGAGTGTTAATGCTCCCTGGGCCTCTTTGGGGGAGTTATACAATGCTTTGTGCCCCATTTTGGGGGAGCGCTACACTTTGTGAGGGAATTTTGGTTTGTTGAGACAAATCAGGGAAGAATCCCCTCAATTTCTGAAGGTGGTTGGATTCGAATACAAGGTAAAGGCATGATATTAGGGAAGATCCTCAACTGAAGGAGAGGAATCCTCAACTTATCCCAAACATATCTCAAGTGGTTGGGCATCTCCAAAGTTATATAAGGAGGCCTTCTCATGGTGAAAGGTATAGAAAATATTGGAGATATGAAACCTATGATCTCATAGGTAATATACAATATATGGAGATTGAGAATTACACCAAACTTATGATCCCATAAGTGAGATGCCATTAAAGCATAATCAGTGTAGATTACTTGAGCAAAGGGGTTGTACAAGGAGAGTTGGAAGAAGTTGTTGCACCTTCATCAAAGGATTGTAAGTACTCTTCATTTGTTCTAATTAATACATATACATGCTTGGCCTATTTCTTTAAAGTTTATGTTTGTTCCACATGAACTTGTCTTCAGTAGATAGATCTGTATTTGAGCTAATATCAGTAGAATAGGAAGCCCGTTGTATCTTTGTTTGTTCTACAGGACCTATCAAGGAGCTCAAGATTGGAGGTCAGCTTGGAATTTGTGAGGACAAACGTTGTTTACAAGGTACACATGTTTCTTATTCCTCTTCATATATTAGCTTAATTAGATCTAAAAAGGATGTCAGTGTCCACGTTAATCACTTTTATGTCTTGGCCTTAGGAGTCTTGAGACCAAGAGGGAATTCGCTTGTCCGCAGGAGGATTCACCTATAACAGAAATTGGCGACTCCACTGGGGAGGAGCTCTGATTTTTGTTTCCTTTCCTAGATCTTGTTTTGACCCTTCGCCCACTCATTTGACCTTCTCCATACTGTCTCTTTGATTCTTATATCTAATTGATTGGCTCTTGATTTCATCATATGCAATTTGATTGACTGAGTTTTCTTGAATTTTTGAGTTTCTGGGAATTTTTATGAACTTTTGAAACCTAGCGCTCCCCTGCCCTTACTATCAAAGCGTTAACACTCCCTGGTTGTCTTACACAGAGAATTGGAACGCTATGGTTCCCTTTACACCAGAGCGCTTCCCCTTTTCTGTGAGAAATACTCTAGGTTTTCATTCTCTAGGTTCAATTTTTTCTTTTTTCACTTGCTCAGAGTCTCATACTCTCAATACATCTTGGTCTTGGCCTTCAACACACTATTCTCTAAGAATTGATCCTCTTTTGTTTGGGAATTTGAAATTTTATTTCCTTGCCTTGAAGTCACTCTTTTTCTTTGCTGATATAGAGTTAACTTGTTGTTTTCTTCTCATTTATCTGATTGAGTGGAAGCTTTTGTGAGGAAATCCAAAGGTTTGTGAACCTTTCCATTTGATATTTGAGGTCATTTTTCCAACATTTCTCTTTTGTTTGAGGTTTTTGGTTCTTGTTTGCAAATTTGGTTATCTTTGTCTTTCTTGTTTATTCATGATGAGAGTGTATTTTTCTTTGTGTGAGGTTTGCTTATGATTGTTTAATCCTGAAGTCTGATTGACATTAGAAGTTTTACATCTGATTATCATTCGCAAATAAGAAAAAGGACATATTTTAGTGATTGTTTTGGATATTAGAAGGCACTTCTGAAATTTTTTAGCATTACATTGGATTTGATTGAGAAACAATTGTATGAGGGCGTTGCATCTCAGTGTTTGATAATGAAAAGAACTTTCTCTCTTTCCCTTAAATAGTCATTCATCAAAAGACAAGACTTCTTATCATTTTCTTGTGCATTTTTTGGGAATTGAGTCATAATACCATCAGTTTCACTTTCATACACCCTTGAGTAAAGAACAACTGTAAAATTATCGCTAATTAAAATTTATCTAGAACATTTTTTTTTTTTAGAATCTTCCACCAACATTAGACTAGGACTAGTACTTTGGATTAGTCCGTGAGTACAACTCTCCAATTTTTTTCAAAAACAAACATTAGCATCTTACGATAGGGAGAGAAAATCCAATTGTCGTATAGGCTTTCTGGGATCCTCCTCTCACACAGGGGTTACACACGAGGTCTCATTTGGGAGAATTATGGAGATTATCCCTTCGTGGTACAACTGTTTGTAGTGGTCGGATCATATATTGGGGGTCACTTGAGGGCATACCCATGATTATGGGTGGGAGCCTCTTGACTTGATTTCAAACTTGTTATACTGCCCATACGTTCGGACTGGACTGTCGACTGTACCCACCGAGGGGTTGACTGCGAGTTGGTGTCCTTGTGATGGTGAAGGAAAGTCTTCGCTGTACCTGGAACAGACGGTGGTCAAACTCACTCGAGATCCTTGGAGGGTAAATCCACAATTAATGCATGGAAGCTTGCACCAAGGTGTAAGTCTGTTAAGCAGGTCACCATCCTTATTGTTCCACCATATCCTAGCCCCTTTTTGACTTGATAATGCGACGTTGGATTTCATCACCAACTAGTACGGTCATCGAGAGAAGGTTTTGTTTGCTTGGTTTTGATTCCTATATTTTATTAGCGTATGTTGTTTATTTTCGTTAGTTGGCTCTAGATTTTCAACGTGTGTTCTTATTCTCCAAAATTGAGCTTGTAGATGATAAATGTCTTCGTCGATCATGTAGGATGAAAGGGATACCTCTAGAAGGCTACCAACCCTTGCCTCCTAATCCTCCAGAAGACAACTACCGTGGAGAGGTAGAAAATCAATTTGACGTTGGGAGTGTTGTTGCTCCTCCGTTAGACAATCCAAAAGGTGCTTTGGTTACAGTTGAGAATCCCACTCCTTGAACTACATATGTGTTGGCAACCCCTCTCAAACCATTTTTACTTCATTTAGACTCCCTTGGGAACGTCATAGATGAAGAGGTCCCACCGTTACCTGAGACAGCATTTTTCGAAACATATATGGGATCAACAGAACCAATCTTTGGTGATGAGTATAGGACTCCTATTTGTCCTACCACTATAGTAGATACAAATCCCACACCTGCTCGTTTTGTATGGAGGACTTCATCAGGATGCAATCTCTATGAGCATTTTGAATCCATTCGACAACCCTTTAATCCTCATGACCCTCCTGTTGAAACGGGGCCATCCGATCAAACTATGAATCACCCCATCGATGAGGTCATTAACCCTACTGTTACATCAACACAAATCAATCCTAATGTTGGACTCATCACCTCTATTCATTCCCAAGTCACTTCGATCCCTACCCCCACTTTTACAAACTTTCACTCTACAACTCCACATGTTCCACATGATCTTGTTGGGACATCTTTGCACCAGAGAATGCAGACCCTTGCCAGCCAAATACAACTGATTGGAGGGAAACCACCATCTAGTGGACCTATACCTCCTGGAAGACCACCATCCTATGGCGGTCCCACCCCTCCCGGGGGACAACCCCCCTTTCATGTTCCTCCCGAAGGGAAACCTCCCTTTGCTAGTCATACCCCGGTCATTAATCCACCACTGGCAGGGGGGAAACATTTGTTTGCTAGAAACCCTTCACAATCCTGGGGAGTATCTTTAGGAGGCACATTTACCCAACCCACACTTGGGGGCACTCATATCATAACCCATAAGGAGGATTATTAAATCCCATTCCATCCAGACCATCTTATGGACAACCTTATCTGGGCGTCCTGAACACCACCCGGAGTCCTCAAGGACAACAACCTTATCCTTTCCAAGGGTCTAGTGTTTATCCTCCCCACGGGCCTAATGTGTATCCTCCTCCAAGATCTACTTTTTACCCTCCTCAAGGGAAAAAATTGCATCCTCCTTATGGGCAAGAAAATCACCCAGCTTATAGTGCTCAGAACCCATCAGGTTATGCAAATGTTTCTTAGCCATCATCGAATCCTGCTTATCCTGGTTAGAAACAACCATATGTAGGAGGACCTACTGGTTACAATTATCCACCTAACCCATTTTATGGTCCTACTGGTGTTCCGATGCCACACCAGTATCATACGCAAGTTAAATGATAGCTACCTTTCCTTGCGACTCTGGATCTCCCAGACTTGTCTCAGTTAACCAATGATCCTATTTTTCATTCACTGGTTTGGCCAGTTATTCCAGCTAAACTTCCTTCAGATATTCCAAAATTTGACAAAAAACCTGGAGAAGATCCAAATAACCATGTGATGACTTTCCATTTGTGGTGTTCGTCAAACTCCCTCATGGATGATTCTATACATTTGCGTCTTTTCCAGCGAACACTTATGGGCTCTGCAGGAAAGTGGTATATTGAACTACCATGTATTTCTTTTCATGATTTCAACTCCCTTTCCATGTCTTTCCTCACGCACTTTCAACTACCTATTCGCTATGAGATGAGTACTGAACTCTTGACCTCCCTTCGTCAAACTGACTCTGTGCATATCTCTAACCATATTCATGAGTGGAGATGATGAAGAAGGATGATCAAAGCAATCATTCCTGACCAATTATTGGTGGAATGGTTTACTAAATCACTTTTACCCCCAATAGCTCGTGATGTCGCTATGGGTGGCATAGTCACTGAGGAAGAAACCATTGCTCGTGCTCAGTACTTAGATTTAGTTTATTCACAATCTGGTACTTTGTAGGAGTTGCTTCTGAATGTTTCTCGAGCTAATTCCAACCCATCAAAGTCGTCATCCTCATCTCATGCGGATGGTGTTATCGGTTCCATCAAAACTCAATCTACTTCCCAGTCGACTGCACTCTCCACTACCTCCCCCCAAACTTAGATCTTTGAGGTTAATGCAATTTAATCTACCCCTTCACAACAATCCGTAGGTAAAAAGAAGGCAAAAAATAAACCAAAAACTACTAATAACAATGAACAACCAAAAAATCAAGCTCAAACACCTGCTACCGAAAAGGAACCACAATGGAAACTGAAATTCCCATGTATCATTTGTGGTTATGATCACTACACTCGATATTGTCCACATCACGATGAAGTGGACAAAATTTTCCCAGGAAATTCACAACCCGCTATGCTTACTCATCCTTTTCCACAACAATAATCCATGGTTTCTCAAACCCCCTCTCATGGGGGCAGTTCTAACCATCCTCATGATGAGGCCTCAACAAGTTCCCATATTTATATGTTTAATGGTATTAATTTGACCACTCTCTCTAAGACATACGACACACCAGCTAAACCTGACAAAGCCAAGGTCACTAATGGTTCTTTACCGGATCCATCAACATCCTCCATTAGTCCTCCATCTGTTAGTCCTCCATATGGACCACTTCAAATAGATAAACCTTCATTCGATTCTATATTACTCCCTCCTAAGAGCACTATCCATAAATCTACCTTTAATCCTAGTTCACGTGCCGCCCAGAACTACAATATTGTTGAAGATTTGGCTAAAGCACCATGTGTTATGTCTGCGTTACAAGCTCTATAGCACTGCCCCAGTCAACGTAGAACGCTCTTGGTTGTTATTGGCGTTGTTGATTCTGAGTCATCCAACAATATCATGTTTAACTTGGACAATTATACATCTCGACTCTCCCACCAACTTGCTTTCCAAATTGATGTTGTTGTTCACAATCAACAAATTCACCGAACCATCTTGGATGAGGGAGATTCTACTTGTGTCATGTCTTTGTCATGTTGGAAAGGTTTAAAATCACCTACACTTAACAAATCCCCAATGATGTTATGCACACTCGATGGGTGAGGTTTTCATTCCCATGGGCTTTTACAGTCCATGTTCGTCCAGTTGGGCGGAAAAAACCGTCATTGTTGATGTCGAGGTGGTCGATGCTCCCCTCGATTACAACTTGTTACTTGGAAGAAGTTGGTTTTATGCTATGGTTGTCGTTTCTTCGTCGGTCTTTCGATGTGTACAATTTCCTCATCAGGGAAAAATTGTCACTATCGATCAGTTAGATTTTTGTACATTTGATGCTCGCGCTCCTGCTACCAACAACATTCCTTTCTTGGGAGACCACAAGATCACATATGAAATTGTTGGTGTTGGATTTCTAAAAGATTCTATCCTTATGGGTACCTTCCCTACACCACTTCCACTGACTACACATCATATTTCCACCCTCAATATGATTTCGACCATGGCTTATCAATCGTTGGAATCATCTGACCCTTAGATTGTACCTAGTCCCTTGGAATCCGATGTACTAAGTGACACCATGCCACTTAGTTCAGCCGAAACATCATACGTTGTTATCCAATCTTCTTCTCCCTCTACGGATGACCAACATATATTGGCACCCGACAGTTACTCAATGCCATCATGGTTAAATTCCTTGTCATCTTCATTCGACTACATTTCCCCAATTTTTCCTTCTAATGAATCTATTCTGGAAATGATTAGCATCGACAAACTACCTTGGGATGATAACCATCATCAATCATCTTTTCTTCCCCCATTTGAAGAAATCCTGAAAGATATACACTCTATATTCCCTCTCGATGTTGTCGATTTTTTACCATTTCCCATGACTTCGACTTCCGATGACTTAGATCCGATAGTTGAAATGGTAATCTCTTCGGTAGGGCTGTTGGGGCCTAATCTCTCTACCCTTATCGAGGGCATCGACATGAATCCCTTCCAGTGTGTTTTTCTTCCATCAAAGGAAACTCTCCTGGAAGCCATGGTTGACGTTAATCCCTTGACATGTATTCCTTCCAATGCATTATCCTCTTGGAAGTCATGATCAAGAAGTCACGAGAACAGTTTCTCTTCTCTGTGGAAATCTCGTTTAAAAATGAAATAGAGGCTACGAGCATAGTTTCTCTTCTTTGTGGCAAGCTCATTAAAAAATGAAACAAAGGTCATGAGCATAGTTTCGCTTCTCTGTGGCAAGCTCGTTAAAAAATGAAACAAAGGCCTTGAGCATAGTTTTTCTTTTTTGTAGCAAGCTCATTAAAAAATGAAACAGAAATCTAGGGATTGAACCCAGATCCTTGAGCATATTTCTTTTCTAGTGTCAAACTCGTTAAAAAATGAAACAGTCACCTCTCCTGTCAGGTCGAGTCTTTCGCTATATCTCGTAGACATTGAGTCGAGTATTTCGTTAGATCTCGTATTTCAACCTTCTTTTCATCCACCTATATCCTTTTTCTCCATATAGTATAGAAATTGGTGACAACCTAAAAGTCGGTGAATGAATTGAAGCTTTGGGGGGCATGTCTCCAGCCTTTGATGATCATTCTGGAGTTAAGCCACTAGCTTTCAGGCTAGGGGTAGAGTATCGAGCTTAGTCTTTGTTCTTTCTCGTGCTCGAAAAAACATGAGAATGTAATTGAGTAGACTTTTTTCACATTTTCGGACTCGTAAAGGTTATATGAAAAATGAACCCCCTGGAGTCTTCTTTAAACTCTTTTCGGACTCTCTAAACGTGAAAATATTGTCGAGTGATCTTGCTTCCTTTCCCACTTGTTAAAAGGTTTGAAAGGGCATCTTTTGAGTGATAATTTATCTCTTTTTTAGCCTCGCGAGACTAACATTACAAAAAAGGACAACATTTGAGTTGTCTTTAATCTGTTTTCAGACTCTCTAAATATAAAAAACTGTTGATTTTACCTTCTTTGGACTCGTTAAACAATCATACATTGAAGGGTCCATACGAGATGGAACCCTTACTTCTTCTAGTTCACTAACTAAAGGAAGAGGAACTTACCGAAGGTGAGTTATATCGAGCATGTGTTACCCTCCTTGAGCTCGTTAAATTAAAAAGAGGTACTCGTCTATCTGGATAGGGGGGAAATTGAAAGAAGCAAGCCAAGAAGTTTTTGAGAACACTACCAGTAGCTCTTACAGTCTCCCTTGAACATGACACTTTGTCTTTGAACGCATTTCAATCTGCTGAACCTCTGCACTGAGCCAATCCTCTAAGTTTATTTTTACTCCTTTGGGTCACCTGACGAAAGTCACAGCATCCACTGCATCATCAAGTTTTGGTCCATGTCACATTTTTGTTGTTGTGCCTCAGTGTTCAAGGGAAGTATCTGCCTCGAGATTCAGCCATAAAAAATATCTTGTTTCAATACCTGTGTCAGTCCATGTTCATTTGATCTACTAATTACATCTTTGTGTCATTTTCGTGTTGTTGATGGGGGATACATCAAGGCCCTCCTTCGACGAGTCTATTCCTGTCGACTTCAACACATTATATAGGAACTATACTTAGAAACCAGTTAATACCTTGGGACCTGCATACCTCAATGGAAGGCCTCATCGCGTCCGACAGTGGGTTTACATCATTGAACTTTGATCGGATGATTCCATGGATGTTCGACTTCAGCTCATATATTCACATTCATCAGAATGTACTAGAGTACCTTGGGAATCATTGACATCAATGGTGATCTCCCTCGCGCTTGTTAACGGTTTACCTCATTGACTGGTAATCAAGTGGTTTCTACCATGTTCAACATCACGACATCTATTCACATGGTTATATTCTTACTACATCGAGATTGGTAAGAAGACCTTGGGTTGATTTTTCACTCTTATGTATACTTTTTCCAGGTTGCGAAGGATTTCTTTTGAACTATGACACATATATTGTTACATAGATCCACTTTTTATTGGTCGTGGCTATGTCTTGTCATCTCATAGATCCACTATGTATTCTTTGTGCCTGTGATTAGTTCGGGTCATAGGAGTATAGATCCACATTGTATCTTCAATGGATATACCTTTTATCAATATAATTATGGATCTGTAGTGTATTTTATGGCGGCCATACCTAAAACGTTTTTATCACTCAAGCATAGGTATGTCTGCCTTGGGTTTGAAACATGTCATAATATTTTTTTGATCATTGTGTGCAGCTTTTTCCAACCTCTCTGCGTCCATACCCTTGCTTGAAAAATTCTACAAAGTACTTCAGTCCTCATCGTCTTCTGACTTTTCACATTGGGGGGAAATCTGTTACACATCAAAATTACTCACTTCAATAGTGTCGCAAGTGTCGTCATTACAAGTGTTGTAAGTGTCACATCTTGTCCGCAAGTGTCACATCTTGACCACAAGTGTCTCAAGTGTCACAAACATCATACTTCCATATTTCCTATGTCGTGCCTCTAAAGACATCACAAGGACACTTAAGACACCTCAAAGAATAGTTTTGAAGAAGAGAAAACAGTTGACAAGGAGTACAAACATTTTTCCACTGAAAAAACCACTCAAATATCAAATTTGGAAGGCAACGCTCCCCTTTTCACTGCTAGGGAGTGTTAACACTCCCTGGGCCTCTTTGGGGGAGTGCTACAATGCTCTGTGCCCCATTTTGGGGGAACGCTACCCTTTCTGAGTGAATTTTGGTTTGTTGAGACAAATCATGGAAGAATCCCCTCAATTTCTAAAGGTGTTTGGATTCGAATAGAAGGTCAAGGCATGATCTTAGGTAAGATCCTCAACTGAAGGAGAGGAACCCTCAAATTATCCCAAATATCTCTCAAGTGGTTGGGCCTATCCAAGATTATATAAGGAGGCCTTCTCATGGTGAAAGGTACAGAAAATATTGGAGATATGAAACCTATGATCTCATAGATAATATACAATATATGGAGATTTATAATTACACCAAACTTATGATCCCATAAGTTAGATTCCATTGAAGCATAATCAGTGTAGATTACTTGAGAAAAGGGGTTGGACAAGGAGATTTAGAAGAAGATGTTGCACCTTCATCAAAGGATTGTAAGTACTCTTCATTTGTTCTGATTAATACATATACATGCTTGGCCCATTTATTTCAAGTTTATGTTTGTTCCACATGAACTTGTCTTCAGTAGATAGATCTGTATTTGAGATAGTCTCAGTAAAATAGGAAGCACGTTGTATATTTGTTTGTTCTACGAGACCTATCAAGGAGCTCAAGATTGGAGCTCATCTTGGACTTTGCGTGGACAAATGCCATTTAAAAGGTAAATATATTTCTTCTTCATCTTCGTATATTAGCTTAATTAGATCTAAAAAGGATGTTAGTGTCCATGTTAAGCACTTTTCTGTCTTGGCCTTAGGATTCTAGAGACCAAGAGGGAATCTGCTTGTCCGCAGGAGGATTCACCTATAAGAGATACTAATGTTAGGTGTGGTTTATCTATTTTATAGGTTTAGGCATGTGCTTTACCTATTTTTACACTGCTTTTAGTGGGAGTTGCTATTATTAGTGAGAAGATCAATTCCTCTCTACATATTGGATTGATCTCATTGTAATTTTGAAGATATTGTGAATACATTCATTCTTGTGGAGTAAATTATTCACTATATCTCTCTTCTTTGTTTATTTTCAAATTCATTGGATTAGTAGTAATTTTCCCATCGAATTCTAGATATCTCGGGTCTCAGAATTTTACATGGTATCAGAGCCTCAAGGAATTTGAGGGAGAGGTATACTAGTTTTATTTGCAGGTGAAAGATCATCAAAGGAGGCAACAAAAATCAATGGATCAACACCTTCAGCCCAAGCATGTTTTCCTGACTCCATTCAACTACTTTGAATGGAAATATGATATCACACTTTCTCTCTGAAACAAAGGTCTCTACCAAATAACAATGGGTACGAAAGTTGAGCCAACGAATGTTGTGCAAAAGGAAAAGTATTTCAATCGAATGGGTGAAGCCTTTCGGATGATATGTCTCTCCATATCAAGAGAATTTATGTTCCATGTCGACACCGCATCATCCCCCAACAAGTTCTGGACCAACTTCGAAGAGTTGTATGGTAAACAGGATGAAATTTGAGCCTACAGTTTGGATAACGAGCTCATAGGTTTGAATCCGTCAAATTTTGATTCTTTGCAAGAGTATTTTACAAAATTTAAATATCTTTTAGTTCAGATTAAATATTTCAAAGTAACGAAAAAATATGAGTAGCTCATCCTTTCCATTCTCTCAAAACTAGGTCCCGATTATTGAGTTTTTGTTTCCTCATTTCATGCTTCAAAATGAACAACTCCAAAGTGGAAAATTCCCTCTTTAGATGATTTTATTGAAGAACTAACTCAAGAAAAGGAAAAATTAGTTTCCATGGGATCCAAAAATGGTTATATATATCATGCTCTTGCAGCAAACGAAGCAAGCAAACCGAATTTCGAAGATCGGAAAAAAGGGAAAGCAAAGAACCCCTAGGCTAGAAAGGAAAAGTTCTCGAAATCGGCGGATGAATCTTCTCTAGATCAAAAAGGAAAGAATAAAGAGGAAATATATAAATTTAGATATTTTCAAAAGGGTTATCATCCTGAAAAATATTGTATGAGGAAAACTATAGATGAGATGGTGAAGATGCTACAACAAAACAATCTCATGGTCCTGGAAAATGCAAGGAAGAAGGATGAAGAAAAACTGACCAAAGGAAGAGGAAAATCTCACGATGGTCATGCTTTTATGGCTGTAACATTCTCCCCATCCACTTGGATCCTTGATTCAGGTTCTTTGAATCATATGTCTGCAAAGAAAGAATCATTCTCTTCCATCGAAGAGTGCACAAGACCTTCTATTCTCATGGGAGACGACACACCGGTTGAGGTATGTGGTAAGGGAATAGTTTCTTTGGAAGGGGGATATTTTGATAATGTGATGCATGTCCCCTCACTTTCCATGAAATTGATTTCAATATATCAGATCACACATTTAGGTTCTAGAAAAAGGTCGAATTCTATCCGGATTCAGTGGAGATTTTGGACTTAAAAACAGGCTCCCAGGTAGCTCACGGTGTTGCAGATCATCACTCTCGATTGTATTATTTCTCTCATTTCATTCCCAAATATGTATGTACATAATTTTTTACTCATAATAATTAATATATCAGGTTATGGAATGAGATATTTTGGCATCATAATTACAGGTACTTTCAAAGTGTGAAGTGCGAAGAGGGTCCACTACATGTAGTTTTAGATCATCCTACTAGGGATTTTTTGGATGAAACAATTGAAGAGGGTTTGTATGCTCATTATAGAACTTCAGATAATGATGAAGAGGAGGTATTTGGATAATATTCAAATGTTTATGAGAATTTCATGGCTGCTCTGGACCCCTTACCAATTCGGGCCAAAAAGACTTTGCATGATGTCAGTGAACTAGTCGACAATCCGGCAGATCCGAGGAGGAATAGATCACAGTTTTTCGAGGCCCCCACTTCCTTGACTGACATAGAGAAGTTTCTACACATACATATCTATATTTCACTTGAATCATATCCATATTCATATACATAGGCCACGGGAAACCCTTTCTAGGAAGCTACTATGGATGAGGAGTACAATGCTCTTATGGAGAACCAAACCTAGGATTTGGTTCCACTTCTGAAAGGAAGAAAGATTATTCGATGCAGATGGATATTTTAGAAAAATGTGGCTGAAAATGGTGAGATCAGTAAGTATAAACCTCGGCTTGTTTCTAAAGGTTACTCTCAGGTACAAGGCATTGATCGTACCAAGACTTTTGCACCAATTGCAAAAATGGACTCCATCATGCTAGTTTTGGCCATTGCGGCTTCTCGACACTGGGAAGTCCATCACATGGATGTGAAGAGTGATTTTATTCATGGAGATATGAAGGAGGATATTTATATGGATCAGCCACATAGGTATGTTCATGAATCCTCTCTTGTATTCAAGTTAAACAAATCATTGTATGGGCTCAAACAAGCTCCTCGAGCTTGGTATGCAAAAATGGATTCTTTTCTACTTTCTCAAGGATTTCATAGATGTAAATCAGATCCAAATTTTTATATGCTTCACCATGATGACTCCATTTTTCTGATTGTTCTATTCAAAGATGACTTACTGATCACAGGGAGTGATTTATCAAAGATTGGATGGATTAAGAATTCCTTGCATGATATATTTTCCATGAGTGATATCGATTTGTTGCATTATTTTATTGTTATTGAGGTATCATCATCTACTTCAGGAATAAAGATGGCACAAACCAAGTATGCACTGGATATACTTGACAGGATTCAGATGATAGAGTGTAAGCCAGTTTTTTCACCTTTTCTTTTTGGGGTCAGATTGGAGGATGGAGTGACTACTCCTTTGGTAGAAAGTACTCTCTATCAACAGTTGGTAGGGAGCTTATTGTACCTCACACATACCCGTCCTGAGCTCTCTTATGCAGTGAGTGTTGTTTCCAGGTATATGCAAGAGCCCCATGAGATTTATTGGAAAGATGCTAAGATAATCCTTCGGTATGTAAAAAGAACTCCCAGTTTTGGTATTTATTATGCAGTTGACTGTCCTCTATATTTGGTCGGGTACACAAATTTAGATTGGGGTGGCGATGGCACATATAACAAGCCCACCTCATGGAATGTATTCAGCTTTAGCCTTTGGTTTCGGTCCACTTTTTTGGTCAAGCAAGAAGTAGGAATCTATTTATTTATCCACAACAGAGGCATAGTATAGGAGGGCAGTGAATGCCACCATAAAGTGTATTTGGTTGCAGGGTTCACTTTTTGAGTTTGGGATTCTGTACCAGATATCGATTGTCATATTTTGTGACAACTAGGGTACCATTCGTATATCCATTGATCTGGTTCAAGGACAGATAACCAAGCATATCTATATACACATGCATCATATCCGAGGGTTGATTCATGATCGAGTGATTTCACTACAGTACTGGCCCACTAAGAAAAGGTTGCAGACATACTCACCAAATCCTTCACTGAGAAGAAATTATCTGACTTGCGGGATATTTTGGTTGTGGTAGAGACAGTTGGGTAGACTCTGACAATTTACTTAACATCTTTTTATGTCCTCTTTTTTTGGGGCATGGTTTCCCATGAGGTGTTCCCTCTTTCATCGTTTTATGAGGGGTTCATTATTGTATTGAGTACCTAAAATGGCCTAGTATCTGGGACTCACATTTTCTTATTATGTCACTATAGTTAGGCTTAAGGGGGATGTTAGAGAATAATCCTAACTTCCCTTGGTGTATTACTTGTCTTAGGCACCTATACCTTGGTTAATGCATCCCAATGCATGTTTCCTCACTTGATTTGACTTTCTAGAGAGGGTAGGAGACAGTTTCTTTTTTTAGGGATTTTCCCTTAAATTTAGGGATATTGATATGGATTTAATCTTGAGATCTTTAATTAGAACTCCACTTAGCGACTCCTTTCCAACCTCCATGCATAGTTTAAACACCTAAAGGAAGGAGATCACACTTCCTCCTTAAATCAAGGAAATTGTCCCTTGATTTAGGGATTTACCCCCTTTCTTTAGTAAACTTTGCATGTTTAGCTAATCAGTTAGTAAACTCGCACTTTTCAGCCTATCATACTCATGTTATGTGTGGGTTATATATTTTATAGGTTTAGGCATGTTCTTTAGATATTTTTACATTTCTTTTAGTGGAAGTTGCTATTATTAGTGACAAGATCAATTCCTCTCTACATATTGGATTGATCTCATTGTAATTTTGAAGATATTGTGAATGCATTCATTCTTGTGGAGTAAATTATTCTCTATCTCTTTCTTATTTTCTTATTTTCAAATTCATTGGATTAGTATTATTTTTCTCATCGAATTCTAGATCTCCCAAGTCTCATAAGTTTACAGGAAATGGTTGAATTCCAACTCTATGTTCTTTGCTATCATTGTGATGAGAAATACTTTCCTAGGAACAAGTGTAAATAATGTAAACTTTTTATGGCCATTTTAGAGGATGTTGTTGACGAATATTCTAAGGTTTCACCTAAGGAATCACTACCCCAATTAGATGATCTTACACCACCCTCTGATCCTCCCAAATTTGAACCATTGATTTCATGGAATGCTCTCACTAGTTTTTTTCCTTCCCAAACCCTTAAGTTGATTGGTTACATTAAGCATAGGAAAGTCATCATCCTAGTTGATAGTGGTAGAACTCATAATTTCTTTCATTGTTTATTTTCCCAAGAAATCAATTTTTATATCCATGTTGTCAAAAAAATTCAAATCATGATTGTTGATGGTGGTTCCATGAAATGTGGGGGGTGTTGTGAAAATGTGCACCTAGAAATTGGTCAGTATAACTTGAAATATCACATATTTTATATTGACATGGGTGGTTGTGACATTGTGCTTGGTTTTGAATGGATACACACTCTTGGCCCCATAACCATAGATTTTAAGGATTTAACCATGCAATTCCAACAAGAAGGACAACAGTATAAATTCCAAGGCATTACAACAAGCTCGTTGGAGATCATTAGTTCCCACAACATGGAAAATTTAATTAAAAAAGTTCATTCTGGCATAATTTCCCAACTCCATTCCATTCAATCATTTGATACGTCCTCTTTGCACCCTGACCTTCAATATATGCTTTCCCAACATCACACTATTTTCCAAAATCCCAAGGGCCTTCCCCCCTCCCATGGCGACCATGACCATTCCATTCCTTTAATCTCTAGAAATATTCCTCCCAATGTTCTCCCTTATCATCATCCTTTTTCTCAAAAAATTTAAATTGATAAAATTGTCCATGAATTGCTAGAAGTGGGATTTATTTGTCCTAGTACCATCCCCTATTCTTCCCATGTAGTCATGGCGACAAAGAAGGAAGGCACTTGGTACATGTGTCCTGATTTTTGTGCCCTCAACAAACTTACCATTAAGGGAAAATTTCCCATTCCTATCATAGATGACCTTCTGGATAAACTCAATGGGGATAAATACTTTACCAAACTTGACTAATGTTCTTGCTACCACCAAATATGTATGAAAGAGGAAGACATTCCCAAGAATACATTTTTCACTCATGAGGACCAATTCTTGTTCATGCCCTTTCGTCTCTTTAATTCCCCCTCCACTTTCAAAATCTCATGAATCATGTCTTTCATCCTTTCCTCCATCACTTTGTGTTATTTTTCTTTGATGATATTCTCATTGTTGGCCCTTGACCAAGTTTTGGTAGATCCTTGGTCAAGTTTGACCTATTTTAGACTTCGACATCCTGTCGAAGATGGAGTGAAAGACGAAGAAGAGATCGTGGGATCTCGGCCCCTTTTTGGGTCCTTTTTGGGATTTGAGATTATGTAACAAGTATGGGATGTCATCCCATGGGTTTACCCATGTTTAGGCCTATTTTTTAATGTATAAATAGATGTCTAGGCAATGTAAGAGAGATATACATATTTGTGTGATATTGGGCTAAGTGCTAAGTACGGATTGTAGATGCTTGTGCATACTGTGTGGGACTTGCAGAGTTACATGCAAGTAATTGTAGAAGGCTTGGTGTTGTACCCTAGCTTGAAGGAGGATCTGGTGGGGTGCACGCAGATCTCCTATCTTTTGCGGAGTAGGATTTTGATGCTATGTGCCTATAAGAAGCTTGACAAAGATAATAAAGAAGAAGAGTTGGTGGACGTAGCCCCAGGGTGGGGGTGAACCACGTAAATATTGTGTTATTGTGCTTTGTGCCATGTGTTGATGTGTTTATGCCTTTATTTTCTAAGTGCTTTGATATAGATAGGTATATTTGTTTATTCTTTGTGCTAATGATGTATATGAATGTAGATCTGACCTATGTGAATATGCTTAGTGCTTGAATCTACTAGATTTAATCTACCTCTTTATGATAAGTGCTTAGATACATCAGATCTGAATGAATTATGTGATGATATTCTTCATCTGTGCAGTAGATAGTGGTTAAATATTGATGAACTATCAGTGCTAAGTGCTCTGTTAAGTATTACAATCAGAGATCTGTGTCCCAGCTAAGGTTGTAGACACTCGAGTCCTGCAACCACCCCTACCTATACCTCAGGTGAGACTTCATATGCTTCGCATGTGTTGTCGAAAGGGTTGGTAGTTAGGGTTTTGTTGGTGCATTTTTGTAGCGTTGAACCCTGGGTCTTCCCCTGTGCCAACAAATGGTTCCAATGTTGGGACCTAAAACTGTGATTGTTGGGAACTGAGGAAGAAGAAGCTTTGTGAAAAGATCCGAACTAAAACTGTGGAAGCTCTGCACATAGATCTGTCGTTGTAGTGCGGAGTATTATACTTGATTTATAAAATATCTGTGCTAAAGAAATAAGCCCAATCTGAAGAAAATAGGTAAGATCTGCAAGATATGTGCTTTGATAAAGGTAAGAATAGTGAAAATTTCTAGATCTGAAAGCTTTGTGCTTTGTAGAAGTAAGATAAGTGGAAATTTTTGTTTCAACTGTATGGATCTTGGTATGTTTGATAGATTATGTCCTAGCTTGAAAACTAGGGAACTAATATATGAAAAAAGGTTTGATATGAGTAGGTTTGATAAGAATAGTGAAAGATATGTTATACCTATGCATAGAGAGAATGTTTGGACTAACAATTGGATGTAGGATCCTAGAAAGAAATTTTTGCAGGTTAGCTAACATGATCATAGCGCGCAGTACAGGAAAGGTTGGGGATCATTTAAAAGAAAGAGAGGATTAACCCTCTGTTACAGTTGCAGAAAACTGGGACATATTGCTAAGGAATGCCCTGGGAGAAGACCTAGTTGTCTTTGTTGCAAAGCTATGGACCATGATGTATTAGATTTCCCTAGAATGATTGCTAAGCTTGAAGAAATGAACATGAGACAAGAAAACCCTAAGGCAGATCTAGAAACCATGATTATGACAGAACCCCTGAAAGAATCGGAGAAAGTATTGCTACATATGAAAGAAACCCTGACTGATCACCGACATATCAGTTTATCAGAGATCTTCAAAGAAAAAGAATGCCTTGAAGTAAGAATAGGAGACTTCGACATTGACTGTGTTTTAGATGAGGAAACACAGGTAAACATCATGACATAAATAACTTGGGAAATTTTAGGGAAGCCTGCTATGATTCCTTCATTGGGAGGAATAGGGTTATTTAGAGGAAATATGATAAACCTATGTGGAAATCTCACCCAGATACCTATGAATTCTAATGGAACCTCGACAAAGGAGGAATTTGAAGTTGTTAAATTTATTGAGGAAAACACTCCATTTACTATGTTGTTCGGAAAACCTTGGATTGAAAGAGATTAGGCCAGAAGGAAAGAAGAAGAAGAAGTTTTAGAACAACAGAAGAAAGAGTTAAAAGAATTCATGACTAGAAGGATCGCACACTTGATTGAAGAATAGAAGAACATATTGAAGTTATTTAACACTAGAGACACGAATGTCAAAGTTGCAAGAACACTATAAGACCCACAAAATATTGAAGTACCTATTCCAGATAAAGAAGAAGGATCACCCTCGAATCTTAGGAAAGAATCTCAATAGCGTGAAGTAACTATGCCAAAAGAAGATAAGAATCAGAATGAAAAAAGGCATATCGAGATGAAGCTCATTGGGAAGAAGGGTAGGAAGATAAGTAAGAAGAGAGATAAGATTGACAAGTTGTAGAAGGTTCCAGAGGGAACTTTGCAGAAGGAAAATTTGCAAAATTAGAGATTCGTCAGAATATCAGAACAACATCACATGGCACTTCGCCATGGAGAAGCAATATAACCGTTTGGCCAACCCACTGAATGGGCATAAAGGCATTTATGGTTCACCACCAGACCATTGGACTGCATCGTAACAGACAGAATAGAGTTAATGAAGGATTCTCTCCCGTTGCAAGAGATCCATTACCAAGTTATCTATTTATCTCGTCGCGCCATGCACCAAGAACACTTTTGCTAACTGTGAATCTGAGCCCATGGACTCATTGATTTTACACAATGATCATTGTGCCATTGCCCTCTATCCTATTGCAGTGTCTAAGTTACTCTTGGAACCCGAGATTTCTAACCCTGAGCGTGTATGTCAGACGAGTTCAGCACTGCAGAGAAAGTTGTTGAAGAATTTTTGATCGACCTCATTACTGAAAGAGTCATGTCGATGTCTGCAGGTTTACAAGCTTGATCGACGAGAACGGTGCAAGCCTCTCCATCCACTGCTCGCAAAGCCGGACCATCCCGACCATTAGCAGAAAAGAGAGCCAAGCATAAATACGACCTCAAAAATGAAAAACTAATTCCAACCATATTTCCTGATTACATTCCTCCTCTAGCTGGCGCGGTGAATCGTGATAACCACGCAATTTTGAGTACACCATAGTTACTATGTACCTCCTTAAGGGGATACATGCAGTTTGAAAACACCAAGATAATATCGCAGCACTAAAGTTCAATGAATTCATCTTTGGATATCACAAGGTCTATGGTATTCTCGCCCCATACAAGTACCTAACCAGAACTAAAGGGAAAAATTCAAAGATCATCCCCCAATCATGGACAATGAACCTCGCGCAGTCCACCCTGCTGAATGTCTTGAATATCCCACACTTCGGAAGACACCAAGAAGTCAACGCCTGTGTCAATATGCTATTGTCATGTTACAATGGTGGCTACTTATGGATAGACTGCCACATTACAGTTGACCCAACATTGATCCATAGGATAACAGGCCTGAGTATGCAAGGACCTCACCCGCAGGAATTTTATCCAAGAAAAGCCATAGATCGCACACTAGCACAGAAGATCAAGGACACCTATGGTGATGTCGAGAAGGTAAAAAGAGGCTACAAGGTAGCTTCTATCCAAAGTGGCGCAGTACACCTCACATGTCAACTAATAGCTGGAAGGTTAGTAATAAAGAACCGACCTACGCAAGTCACCAGCTTTGTCATTGACCTCGCAGGGAAGTGCACGGAAGGCCTACAGATGAACTAGGTGAAGTACCTAGTTAACCAGTTGGAACTAGATTGTCGAGAAGCACAGGATTAGGGTTATGAATTTCATTTCATCTGGCTCCTGATCCTCATTGCATTTTTTGCCTGGGATATGCCAGAAGGAGTGACCTTCCTAGACATAGAGTCGTTCGAACTGATTGCCGCGAAGTTCGCTACCCTGTGGTATTCAACTGATATGAAAAAACAGTGGCAGTCAAATGTTGTGTTTCATACGTACTACCTCCAGCTAAAGAGATCCATTTAAGATGAGTCTCGCATGACTCTGAACACCTTATAGAGGTTTTGACCCCTGATGAAGTTCAACGCAGATAGACACTTCACCTACATTACAGTGTGAGAAGATGAACATAAAGAGCAACTCCAGACATATTATAAGGCTGCAGAAGAAGACCTTGAGGAAATCACTAAGGAATGGTCTGTTGACCTCCTTATCCCCACCAACCCTGCAGAGATGTTCGACCCCAACGGCCTAGAGACCGTGCATAAAGAAAAAAACACACCTAGACCTAGCAAAATGAAGTGGAATGAAGAGGTTCAAAACCTAAGAAACACCTTAGGGAAGACTACTTCCATGTCACCTGATTGAGGGGGTCATGATGAAGGAGAAGCTTAACAGAGGCCCAATGAAGTAACACCACCCAGAGATGAGGTGGAACCATTGAAGAAGAGGAAGGTTTCCCCCCCGAAACCTTCTTCCCGAAAGAAGTCAAAATCCACCATGACCAATATGCAGACTACCCTCACCTCCGACGATTTTGACTTCATCATAGCAGCCCTAAACGAAGCTTTACTGGAAATAGAAGAAAAACAAGTGTCCAGGAAGGAAGAAATGTATGATAGGATTGAAGTCAATCTTTGAGGGGTATAGCAGGCCCTTCAGTCCAGTCGCGCAGTCTCCACTGCACCCCTACCAACGAGACAACCAGAGCTGGGAGATGAGTCAGCCCAACTCCACCGTCTAGATTATATAGTTGAAGCTCGCCTTCGCCGAGCATAAGAGGAAATAGAAAAATCCACCCAGGCTTTGATGCAAGTGCAAGGAGTACTTGTAGATCAGGGCCAAACTGCAAAACAGGAAAATATTTCTCTCCAAGAAAAGTTTGATGAAGAAAAAGCACAGATGCAGCAAGGAAAAGAACAGTTTCTTGCAGAGAAACTCAAAGTGAAAGAAGCGGTCAATACAACACTTCACTCCATGATAGACATAGAAATAAAGGCAGAGGACTGAGTCACACAATAAGTAGAGAATCTCACAAAAGCTATCCAGTAGCTACAACAATGCGTAACAGACTTAGAGCTCCGCGCAGTGCCCAAGACTCCATAAGATGTAAGGGATCAAAGAGAAGCAACTGCTCGAAGCACAGTTGAGAAAATAAAATCCCTTGCTATGGAATGCAAGAAAATCACCAATCATAGTGCCCAGACCTACGAGCAACTCACTGAGAATATAGAAATGAATGCATTGGAGTCACAGATCCAAGAGGTGAAATATCAAGCCGAAAATATACAGGCGCAGCTAAAGCCCCTGTCAGCTGTGTAAAGAATGAAGCGCTCTCGAGAGAAACGCACCACCCAACAACAGATCCACACTATCCAGAGAAAAGTTATGGAAGTAATTTAGAGGCTCCAACCTGTACAACATAATGCCTACCAATTATTCACAGAGGTCGAAGGTCGAGGAGCAGAAATGGAACAAGTTGTCGCTGCATCTCAGCAGTGCCTAGAAGGACCTGTCAATGACGTAGTCATCCAAGAGTTCACTGAAAAGGAGGTTGTGTCACAACAACAAGTCCAAGCAACTCAAGCCATGATCAAGGATTTTGAAGCAGAAATACCCATATCAGAGTGACTCGGGACGAGTCACGGATGAGTGTTGGGGGCCTGTTGGCCCTTGACCAAGTTTTGGGAGATCCTTGGTCAAGTTTGACCTATTTTGGACTTTGATAACCTGTCGAAGATGGAGCGCAAGATGAAGAAGATATCGCGGGATCTCAACCCTTTTTTGGGTCCTTTTTGGGATTTGGGATTATGTAATTGGTATGGGATGTCGGCCCATGGGTTTACCCATGTTTATGCCTATTTTGTAATGTATAAATAGATGTCTAGACAATGTAAGAGAGATATACATATCTGTGTGATATTGGGCTAAGTTCTAAGTACGGATTGTAGATGCTTGAGCATACTGTGTGGGACTTGCAGAGTTATGTGCAAGTAATTGTAGAAGGCTTGGTGTTGTACCCTAACTCAAGGAAGGAGGATCTAGCGGGGTGCGCGCAAATCTCCTGTCTTCTGCGGAGCAGGATTTTGATGCTATGTCCCTGTAAGAAGCTTAAAAAAGATAATAAATAAGAAGATTTGGTGGGCGTAGCCCCGGGGTGGGGGTGAACCACGTAAATATTATGTTATTGTGCTTTGTTCCATGTGTTGATGTGTTTATGCCTTTATTTTCTAAGTTCTTTGATATAGATAGATATATGTGTTTATGCTTTGTGCTAATGATGTATATGAATGTAGATCTGACCTATGTGAATATGCTTAGTTCTTGAATCTACTAGATTTAATCTACCTCTTTATGATAAGTGCTTAGATACATCTTATCTGAGTGAATGATGTGATGCTTTGTTTCATCTGCACAGTAGATAGTGGTTAAATATTGATGAACTATCAATCCCAATTTCTCTGTTAAGTATTACAATCAAGTATCTATGTCCCAACTAAGGTTGCATACACCTGAGTCCTGCAATCACCCCTGCCTCTACCTCGGGTGAGACTTCATCTGCTTCTCAGGTGTTGCCGAAAGGGCCAGTAGTTAGGGTTTTTTTGGTGCACTGTTGTAGCATTGAACCCTGGGTCTACCCCTGTGCCAACACTTATCTACAGTAAAACATGGAAATCCCATATCACCCATGTGGATCAAGTTCTCCATCTCCTCTCCAAGCACAAAATTTTCCTCAAATAGTATAAATGTCCTTTTGGTATCACTAAAGTTGAGTACCTGGGTCATATTATTGGAAAAGGATGGTGTAAGGGTGGATCCTAATAAAATTGAAGCTATGCAGAATTTCCCTCTCCCTAAAACTCTTAAAATTCTACATAGTTTCCTAGGTTTAATGGGATATCATCTCAATCTTGTTCATAATTATGGAAAAATTGTGGATCCCCTAACAAATCTCCTTAAAAATAATTGTTTCATTTGGACTCCAACAACTGACTAATCCTTCCAAGCCTTGAAACAATCTATGTGCACTACTCTTGTACTGGACCTCCTTGACTTCACCAAGACCGTTGTTCTAGAATGTGATTCATCAGGGAGAGTAATTGGGGTATTCCTCATGCAATATGTATGACCTTTGGATTTCACCAGAAAATAGTTGTTAGAGTGACATATGGGCCAATCGATCTATGAAAAGGAAATGTTGGATATTTTTCATGCAATGGATCTATGTCACCCTTATCTATTGGAAAAATGCCTCCAAATTAAAAAGGACCATCAAATCCTGAAGTACTTCCTAGAACAACGAATTTCATCCCTGAAGGAAGAAAAATGGGTGACCAAGTTGTTTGGATATGATTATGAGATCATTTACAAAAAGGGAAAAGAAAATGTGGTGCTTTATGCTCTTTCTAGGAAATATGAAGAAGAAGGGTCCCTCTTTTCCCTCTCATTCATTGTCACTAATTGGATTTAGTTTGTTTGCTAGGAATGGTTTCAAGACCCCAAAATGTCCATCCTAATCTAAAAACTGCAACATGATCCCCAAGTTGCTCCAAAGTATTCTTGGAACAATGAAGAGTTTCTCTATAAAGGTCACGTGTATTTAAGGAAACATCGTCCCTTAAATCCATGGTTCTCTTTGAGTTTCATGTTTCACCTATAGGTGGGAATTCAGGTTTTACCAAAAATTATGAATGGTTCAAACGTTCTTTCTTCTGGGATGGTATGAAACATGAAATCCACACCTTTGTGGCCGAATTTCATACATGACAATTCAATAAGGGAGAGACTATCAAAACTCTTGGCACACTCCAACCACTTCTGATTCCACCTACTATTTGGATGGGTATTTCTATGTATTTCATTGTTGGATTACCTAAATTGGGAAATAAGTTAGTCATAATGGTGGTAGTGGATCATATTTCCAAATATACTCATTTATGTTCTCTTAAACACCCATTCACAACATCCACAGTGGCTCATTTTTTTATGGATAATATCTTCACACTTCATGGCATGCCTCATTCTATTGTTTCAGACCATTATCCAAATTTTACCAACAATTTATGGATAGAATTATTCAAGCTCTAGGGAACCCAATTGCATCTAAGAACATCCTATCATCCCCATACTAATGACCAAACAAAATTGGTCAACAAGTTTTTGGAAACATATTTGAGGTTTTTTTCATCTGATACACAAAATAAATGGGTTCAATGGTTACCCCTAGATAAATGGTGGTACAACAACTCTTACCATATTGTCACTCACATGACTCACTTTTAAGAAGTCTATGGATATATTCCACCATCGGTTCTCCCATACATGTTGGGTGTCTCCAAGGTTCAGGAGGTTGAATGAAATCTAACAGTTCGCATGACCATTCTTCCTATTCTCAAAAAATATTTGGTCATGGATCAGAACCACATGAAGCAAGAGGAAGATTAGGGTCATTTTGAACATCAATTTGTTGAAGGGGACTAGGTGTTTCTCCATCTACAACCATAAAAGAAGACTTCACTAAAATCCCAGTGATGTCAGAAACTTTCCCCCAAATTTTATGGTCCTTATACTATTCTCAAACGTGTGGGGCCAGTGGCTTATCAGTTAGATTTTCCCAGTCACTCCAAGCTACATCTTGTTTTTCATGTCTTGTTCCTAAAGAAAGTGATTGGCACCAAGTGCCACACCCATACCAGTCTACCAGAATTGGATGAATAAGGTTCCATTTGCTTGCATCCACATGTTGTATTGGACCAACGTGAGCATCATCTCCATCAGTGCACCATCTATGAATTGTTACTTCAATGGAAGAATACTCCACCAGAATATGCCACCTGGGAGCCAACTACCATTCAACAACAATTTCCTCATCTTAAGCACTGAGTACAAGGATATTTTTCAAGGGGAATGGCATGTTAGGGACCTAACCTCCCTAACTACTCAAGTAGATAGAATAATATATTTTCCATTTAATAAAGGAAGAAATTAGTTAATAAGGCCTATTTAATAAATGTGAACAAGTCAATGCAAGAAGATCTAATAGAAGTTTCTGCGTATATAAATATATCCCTCTATAATGTTCTTTAGAAGATAGAATTAGTATAAATAAGAGTAGGAGGCATGAGAAATCATTGTCTTGAGATTTATTGTAATAGAGATCTACTCTGTTGGAGGTTTCCCCCTCGAAGAGACAAGTGAACATTGATTTCTTTCAATAAAGGAATTATTGATGGTATTGATATTCTCAATATTTTATTGTTCTGTTGGCATTTTTTAGAATATTTATGTTTCTACATATTACATTACATCTGGTACCTTACAAATAGGAAATAATTACATGATGGTTGTAATTAACAAATGGAGATAGCATTACATTACATTCCCCATCAAAAGGGTGAATATCATGGTTTATCAAAACCATAGGCTCTAAAACATTGATTCAATGCAAAAGGTGGATGGCCATCCAGATCCACCTGGATCATCTAAGGTCATTGTTTCTCCTTCATAAGCCTCAACTAAAATATTCCATTTGTCTAGCTAAGCCCTTAGCTAGTAATCATTATCAATGAGTGTTTGAACTCCAACACTCTGCATAGGGGGTCTTGCATCATCTATTCGAGTTTCCTCATCCATTTTTTTTACCTCCATGTGACATTCACCTTCTTTCTATTCAACATGAGTGATTTTGTTTTTATCCCCTCTATACTCAGTGAGGGCCCCTTCAATTTGAGTTTCAACATCTTGAGGTATTATTGTTTTTTCAATTTCTTATTCTCTAAGGATTGGTTCATTAGTTCCCTTTCCTCCACCCCCATGTTTACTATAGGTCTATTGAGAAAATTCAGCCACCTGAGCAAGGTGGTCAAGGCATGTTTCTCCCTCTTTTAATTTGGCTCTTAATCTCTTCACTCTCTTTCGTAATTTCCGATTAATCCATTTTAACTCAAGTTTTTGGTGCATAATGACAAAGTACAGTGGTAGTAAGTAGATGTTACCTGTAATGGGTTTCTTTTTCCCATTCATGGAGGTTATTTTCTCTTCCATTTTAGGTGTTACAACATGCCTCTTCTTCACATATCTTTCATGTTCCTATGTTGCATCAGAGGTTTCCTCTTCACCTATTTTTCTCTTTGGTTCTTGTGTTGCAACAACGTTTCCTTATTTTCATGTTTCTCCTATTGTTTCTTTTGTTTGTACAAGGGGCATTTCTTTTCTTGTCTCTCATGTTGGTTCTTCTATTGTAGTATGGGATCTTTATCCCTTTATTGTATCAATTCTTTCAGCTGGTTCTTATGTTGCAACATTGGCTCCTTCTCATTGGGTCAATTTCCCTTAATGGTTATTTTGTTGCAAAAGGGGATCCTTATTATTCAATTGGATCAATTTCCCTTGTTGGTTATTCTGTTTCACCAGAGGTTTCCTCTTCACCTGTTTCTCCTGTTAGTTCCTAAGTTGCAGCTGGGTTTTCTTCTTTTCTTATTTCTCTTGTCAGTTCTTGTGTTGCAGCAAGGAGTCCTTGTTTGCTTGTCTTTCCTTTTGGTTATTATGTTGTAATAGGGGGTTTTTATCCTTTTATTGGCTCAATTCATCCTATTGGCTCTATTGTTTCATTATGGGATCCTTCTTCTTCCATTGGATCAATTTACCCTATTCATTCTTGTGTTGTAGTAGGGGCTCCTTATTCTTCCATTCACTCAATTTCCCCTATTGGTTCTTTTGTTGTAGTAGGGGTTTCCAATCTAGTGTAAAATCATGTTATTTTATTCATTAGGATGGTCACATTAAGCATTCATGTGGCTCCTATTTTCCTTGTGTTTCACACTCTTCTTATTGGGGTTGTACTGCCAATAATTTTGGCATTTCCATTGTGGGAGGTTTCTTGGAGTTGTTCTATCTTGTCTGAAGGTATTCCTATACCCCATATAGGTATTATATCCTCTTGTGTTGCATATTACCTTGTTTCAACCTCCTTTATTGTAGCCTCTTATGTTGTAGCCTCTTGTGCTACAACCTCTTGTGTTGAATCCTATAGTGTTGTAGTCGGTGTTGCATCTGGTGTTGCAGTTTCTTCTATTTTTGTAATTGGCGGGGGAGTACCCACTAGGTATTCCCATGTGTGTTCTTCTCTCTCTAGTGCATGAAACATGATGATATTAATGACCTATGGTGAGAAAGGAATTCATTTTGTCTCTTATCCCTTTGGATGTCTTGAGCCATCAATTGTACAATTTTCCAGAGAAACAAAGTGAGTTTGACCAACCTCTGAAGTTGAAGGTCATTCACGATATTTAAGTGATACCAATAGATGGTACCATGGATTCCTTCACATGTGAGGTATTTATGGACACAGTAGGCGAACTTTTCCTAAGGCAGAGGTAGGGAATTTTTGTCAAACCCATTTGATTTCTTTGCCAATTCTTTGCCTACCTGCATGAAATTATATTTTACTTTTGGCAGTGTGGTCTTCTAGGAAAACCATTGTTCCCCTTCCTGTGGTAGCCTTGTTACTACGACTATTATTTCCTCATACACTATTACTAATATTACTTGAATTTGAGCCTTGTTAACCTATAGACTCGGTGCAAATTCTAGAGAAATATCTTTGTTGAACACAAATTTTTCAACATAAATCGCCTAGCCTACGACCTGAAAGATTCTTTATACATTGTTTTCAGCTCTTAGTAGTACTCCATCTGGTTCGTGGTGGATAATGGATATACATGAGATTTCCCAATAGAATTCCATAGTAGTAATCGACAACTAGATTGGTTTGGTCGCACAAAGGGTTCTACAACTTTTTGGTCATGGATGAATAAGGGAAAGACCATAGTTCATCAACTTGTAATGGCCTTTCAACAAATATAGAAGGAATTAAAATGGATTTAATGTTACCTAACATAGAATAATTGTTGTGTAGATGTGACAGTCTATGGAGGTGGTGAGGTGAACGAATCGTATGATTTCTCTTACACGGGATTGGATTACATTGGGTCACATCCATCAATGATGCAATTAATGATCTATTGTCTCGGTGTTGCAACTTCGGAGGGTGTTGTAACATCACAAGGTTTTGATATTTGTATATCTACTTTTTATTCAATGTGACTATTCCCCAAATTTGGCACATTATTTCTCATGTTTCCTCAACTGGGAAAGTGTTGGCACAGGGGCAGACCCAAGGTTCAGCTCCAAGAGCACACCAACAAGCCCTAACTATTGGCCCTTTCAAAAACACCTGCGAGGTAGATGCAGACTCACCCGAAGTAGCTATGGGGGGGTTGCAGGACATAGATGTCTACAACCAAAGGGAATACAAAGTGGATCCAACAAAAGAATAACACAACATCTAGATATCAATTACTGGATTAGATCTACTTCACACAACTATCTGTCAGATCTAACAAAATAATGCAATAACAGTAAATCTATCAACAATAGAACACAACATCAATCACACACAACACCAATATATACGCGGTTCATCCTCTCCCTAGGGCTACATCCATAGAATTGTGCTTTATAATATATTAAGATGAAAGCATACATTTCTTATCTACGCTCTTAGCTAGTAGATATTCTCTCTTCTCTCTGGCCTCCTCCCTTGCGCACCTATCTATAGGGTCGATCTTCACACCCAGTTGAAGATCTTACAATACCAGAAGACTCTCACACTCAACACTTCTCTCTCACACAACACTAATCCCTCGTTCACACAATGATCTCTCTTCAACACACTATAGTAACAACAACTTCGTACCAACCCAACCCAAGTCCTCTTGACCTTTATTTATACATTACAATCACTCACCGACATCCTTAGGTCAAGACATAAGTTTCAAAACCCCAGATACCAAAACCCTAGGTGTCTAAAACCCTAGGTCAACTTAACCCGCATTTTCAGGGCTTCGCGAGCCTATCTTTCCTTCCTTCTCGCATGGTTCTCCAAAGCATCTAACGGTGGATTTTTTCTCTTGTTGATTTTTCCATGATCCGTATTCCTTGCTGATATGCCATCTTTGGTCTCCTCATTCAAAGGCTTGGTTTCTCTCACTTCTCTCCATCTTTTCTACTCTTTTGGTCACTTCGAACCAATCTCAATCAACTTGTTTTCTACGCAATTCATGTTTTTCCTTTTCTACCTTAATATTCTCTTACTTCCATACCCAAGGGCCAACATGCCCCCAATGCTCACCTATGACTCGCCCTGAGGCACTTTAGATATGAACTTTCTGTTTTACTTCAACTTCAGACTGCGTAGGGCAGCCCGTGCTTTCAGCTGTATCACTCCCTTCCTTGTGCAAACTATATTTTCTGTGTTTGGTACCCAGTTTCAACTGCACCTGGTACATGGACCCTTTTCCTCATGCTTTTACTAAGAGTTGCAAAGAAGTTGGTTGTCATAGTATAGTTTCAACCGGCTCTCGTTCACCAAACCTTCCTTCCATTCTCCATTTAAAGTCTTCAGCTATGCAACTCCTCCTTCCTTGACATAGATAACCTCACATGGCCCAAGCCAATGTGTTCTAAAATTTCATGTATGTTTCATGAACTTACTGTCATATACCAATACCAAATTGCCTTGCTTAAATTCCTTCTTCTTGATCTATTTGTCATGGTAGGCCTTTTATTTTTCCTTATGTACCTCCTGATGAAATCTTGCAATAAATTTGTCTTATTCTAGTTCGCCCAACTATGTGAGCCTCTCTTGAACAGTGCCAGTGTCATCCATATCTTTAAAGGCAACGATTCTTAATCTTGGGACCAAATATTCCATTGGGACAACTGCTTTGAGACCATAAACCAACTTAAAGGGAGTCTGCATGGTCAGCTTCTTGCAAGTGGTTCTATAGGCCCATAGTACTGTTGGTACTGTTAAATCCCAGTCATCCCTATTCACACTATGAATCTTCATCAGCGTTGTCTCCAAGTTCTTGTTGAATGCTTCAACTATCCCATTTTATTTTGGATTGTAGGGTGTGCTCTTATGATGATGGACTGCAAATTCCTCAGTCAAGGCTTCAACGGTCTTATTGATGAAATGTGTGCCTTGATCGCTCATAAGGATCTTCAGGCATCCAAACCTAGTTATGATGTCAGAAAATATGAAGCGCGTAGATGTAGTTGCACTACAATCCTTAATTTCTCTTGCTTCGACCCATCTAGTCAAGTACTTTGTTGGAGTGACTATGTACCTTGCTCCTATGTGCTTTCCTGGTGGGTTTATAGGTTCCACAAAATCAATAGCCCATTTCTCAAATTATTGTATGGTCAGCTATGGTGCTAAAGGAATTTCATATCTTCTGGACGGTTTCCCAACTCTTTGGCATGCATCACAGGCTCTATAATAGTCCTTAGCATCTTTGTGTAAGGTAGGCCACCAAATTCCATCTCTAAGGACCTTCTGCATTGTTTCTTTTCCTGCGTAGTGTCCTCCTGCTATGCCTTCATGAGCTTCTGTGAGGATCAATGGTCGCTCTGCCTCCATAACACACCTCCTCAATATCTCATCAGGTCCCATCTTGTATAGTTGTCCAGCTATAAGTGAAAATTCTACAGCGTGCACTACCAATTTTTTCTTTTGGGTGATTTTATATTCACTAGGTGTCATTCCTGTTGACAGGAACTGGACTATCTCTGAAAAGTAATCATCAATATTTCTAATGGCCAACAACTATGCATCCAATAGTGTATCCTACAAACTAGTAGGCTCTTCTCCATGCTCCAACCTTGACAAGTGGTCAGGACCTTTGTTCATTCTCCCTGGCTTAACTACGATCTTGAAATCATATTCCTGAAATAGAAGAATCCATCTGCATATTATCCCCCCCAACACTGGCTTGTTGACTAGGTATTTCAGCATGGAGTGATCAATAAACATTTTAAAGTTTCCTCCCAACAAGTAGTGGCGAAACTTTTGTAGTTCATACACCATGGCTAACCCTTCTCTCTCAGTGGTGGTGTAATTAATCTCAGTTGTTTATAGCTTCCTTCTAGCAAAGGATAACAGGTGGTCAATGTCTTCAGCTCCCAGTTGTGCTAACACTGCTCCTAATGCAATAGAGGATGCATCGACATGCACGTGAAATTCCTCGCTCCAATCTGGAAAAACCAGGATAGGCGCAGTAACCATTTTTTGTTTCAATGTGTCGAAGCTCTGCTGGCATTCTTCTATCCAATGAAACTGACAGTATTTCTTCAAACGATTCTCCATGGGTGTTGTGATCTGTGCATAGCCTTTATTGAACTTCCTATAGTATCCATTGTGTCCCAGTGTAGTGCACAACTATTTGACTAAAGTAGGAGGGGGAAGATCAACTATAATGGAAATCTTAGATGGATCTACCAACAATCTGTTCTTACATACAATATGACCTAACAACACTTCAAAGGGTGAAAATAAGATGCACTTCTTTAGGTTTAAGGCAATCTAACACTGCATGCACTTATCCAACATTAGTCTTAAGCATTCAATATGATTTTTTAATAATCTAAAAACAGTCCAATCATCAAAATATGCTTCTAGCAATTTATGTAAAAAATCCTTGAACGCTTCGACCACCACCCTGGAAAAGATTTTTAGGGCATTATTAATCCAAATGGAATCACTTTATACTAGTAGGATCCCCATTCTGTTGCAAATGTGGTCTTATGGTGATCTTCCTTGGCAATTTGGATATGATGGTATCCTAAAAATCCATCTGTAAAAGAATATATCTTCTGTCCTCCTACATTGTCTAACACTTCATCAATAAATGGTGTAGGGAATGGGTCATGAAAACATGCATCATTCAGCTTCCTGAGATATACACAGATCCTTATCTCTCATGTCTTCTTGTCGTGTACCACCATAGGGCTAATCCACTCTGACTCTTCAACATGTTCTATGATTCCTTCTTCCAGCATTTTGTCAAGCTCAATATTCACTTTCTCCTTATATTTAGGGTTCAATCTGTAGGGTCTATGTTTGACTGGCCTTGCATCTGGTTTCAAAGGGATCCTCATCTCTCCCATAGGCCCTTTAATTCCCTTCATATCAGTGAACTAGGTTGGAAACAAGTCTTGATATTCATGCAATAACTCTATGATCTTGTCAATAGTGGAAGCATCCCAATAATCTCCAACATTTGCAAGCTTCGGTGTTTTCTTTGTTCCAATATTGACTTTCTTGATTTTAATTGGTTGACCAATGAAAGGTAGCTCAATTCCTGGTCCTTCTATGTATTTTTGGCCTTCTATTTCGGCGATGTTCACCTTCCTAGGATCATTGTCTTCGTCGTCATTGATATTGTAATATCCTTGCAGTTTCTGGAGAGGCGTAGTCCATTCGTCCTCTTCTTGTTCCAAAGGGAGGATAGGTGCCTCCTCAAATACTTTATGTCTTACAATCTGTAACATTTGATCCACTATAGGATATTGGCTTTAAAACAAAAATGTAGTTACAAAGTTCTGGGTCATAGCTTCCCAATCTACAGTGATGAGGCGCAGTTCTGCTTGAAGATACCAGTTGATAGGGGTTGTGTCCAATGTGTTGATGAATTTGTGCACCCACTGCTCTTGAGGAATGTTGCTCCAGGATTCCTCACATCTCCACACATGGTCCTTCGGACAACTTCGACCTGTGTACCTAACTTCGCAGCCTTCTACTTTCTCTAAGAACCACGCTATCATCAAAGTGCGACATTGTACCCACTCCGTAATGTTGTTTTTTGTGTCCCCATATTGCTGGAGTTGCTTTCAAGGCCTCATCCATTGCCAAAAATATTTGTTGTTTTGGTACAATTTCTTCAAAGTTCAACAAGAATGCTTCTAAATGATTTAGACCATCAAAGGTGGGCAAGTTACTTATTGTTGTGCCGATCCAGCGAACTTGTCTAGTTAATATAGCACATCTCCTTGTAGATACCTCATACATTTTTTTCTGCCAGTTCTCTAGTGCTTCTTATGAATCTCATGAACATGCGTTGTCACTTCGGTAACTTAGGTTCCCATCTACCGTAGGATTAATGTAATCCTACTATTTGGTTGTTAATTTGTATATGTTTTCTAGTTCATATTCGCGGTCTTCTTCTCTGATGGGTTTTGTGTATCTCTGAACTTCATCAGGATCCAAAGGTGCAAAGACCCTAAGGCCATCTCCTTCAAACTTCATTCTTCTTTTCTTTAAATCAACCACAGTGTAATTGTTGAAAGCCTAGTCAATTCCTAACAACGTAGGGTAAGGAAAACTATCATCAACTATCTCAATCACCTCGAAGTCTTCACACGTCATTACTCCATCGATGTCCACAAGGACATGTTCCAATATTCCAAAGGGGCTTAGAACTTGTTGATTAGCCATCCTAAGCCTGATAGGGGAATAGATCAACTTATGTTTTCCCATCAGTGCCCAGGTCTTCTTCGTCATGACATTGACATCCGACCCTAAGTTGAGGGCCACATAATCTATATCATACTCTCCAATTTGAGCATTCAGGTGTAATTCCTTATTTTTCCTTCTCTTTTTAGAGACTTGGTGTACTATTTATTCAGCAATGGATCTATCTTTCTTATCTCATAATGTCTGATTAAATTTTGTAACTCTTGTACACCGCTTTCATCCTGAATCAACTTGATACAAGTATATAAGAATTCCATGAGCTTACTTACCTCTTTTCCTTCTCCTGGCAGAGAAGACTAATCAAATGCCAGAGGCATTCCATATTCTCTTACTTCAGGTCATGTCTTTGATTAAGAACCTTGGTCTCTCCCAAATTCTTTTCTTGCCTCCTCAAATATTTGTTTTTCTTTTTTTGCACAAAAACCCATGTCTTCTCTGCAGCTTTCCTGACTCCTTATTATTATGTAGTATTTCCTTGGGTCACTCTGTCTTCTCCTATAATAAAGCCTCCTCTACTGATAACAATGAATCTAGGGTCCTCTCCACGAGGTTCAGGGTATATCAGTTGCACTTGCGGTTTCTGCTGAGGTCCTCGTCTCTCCTCAAGTTTGGCTAGCAGCACAGGAAAATATTCGATAACATGTTTGAATGAGTTGCAATATCTACAAGTGGTACAAGGGTTCTCACATGCCCTTGCTAAGTGTCCTGGTTGTGCACAGTTGTAACAGATGATTTCTCCTCGACCTTGACCCATACCTCCTCCTCTTCCTCTTCCTCTAAATCCACCATGAGGGTTGAAGTTTCTCGTTCCTGGGGAATTATACTGCGCAGTGCTTCCTTCTTGTTGTACTTCACCTTGAATTTTGTATATATCCCTCGACCTTTCATGCATGAGGTCGTAAGCCCTAAAATCCTTGTCATCGTGTCCTATCGACTTACAAAATGTGCAATACATATTTGTGGGTGTCTGGACATATTTTTGCAGATAGTAACATTCACCAGGGCGATGTCGATTTCTACATACCTCGCACTAGGGTAGGGTAACTTTATTCAAAGGAATCAGAGCTCCAGAGGCCAAGTATTCATGAAATAGGGGACATTTTTCCTTGTCATGGCCTTCTGATTTGCATCTGATACACCAGATGTATTCTCTTTTATCTTGTCCCTTGTATTTCTTCATATCTTCGACCTGTAGAGATAATCTAGTCATTTGACTCAAGATTTGACTCATGCCTGAGCTGGATTCTCCCATAGGGGTTGATTCTAACTTCATGGCAATCTCCAGTGCCTCAGCCTATGAAGCAATCTTCTATTGCATCAAAGGAACTTTGATGCGTAGTAAGAGGGAAGCAATGAACCATTCCTTGTTCTGCTCATCTGGAATCTGAAAACTCAAATGGCATGTCAAGGTATTAAATCTTTGATCAAACTCCCACACAGTTTCAACTATTCTTTGCTTGATTTATTTTAGTTTTGTAGTGCACTGAAACTCTGACTTAGGTTTCTTGAATTCAGCGATTAGCGCATTCTTAATGACATTCAGTGGTTTAGGTGAAACTCCTTGGACAAATTTCATGTACCATCTTAGTGCACGATCTCTTAGGGTAGTACTGAACTAAGCTCATTTGAAAACTTCGTCGGTGATATTCTTAATACTCCACATAGCTTCACATAGAAACCAGTGGTGATCAGGATCTTCAGATCCATCTCCTCTAAAGGTGGGTAACCTCATCTCATCTTCCATAGATATTCCTAGGTTTCCTGACTGAGTATGTGGTGGGCTTCTAGTGACAGTTCTTTGAGCGCTCTAGTGACTCTAATTACTCTAATTTCTTAATGTTGTTGAAGAAATAGGAGGATTAATAGTACTTACTTCAACAATCGGCGCGGTTCCTAAAGTTTCTGGCTCTTCCCGGCAAGGTTCTTCAGCTTTCCTTTCCTCTGCCCTAGCGGATTCTAAATGCTCTTCGTCTATCATATATTCCTCTTCTCCACTGTATAAACCCTCATCCTCATAGTTATGCTTAAACAGGTTTGCAAGAGGAACTTCTCTTAATTCTCTCCCACTGCACGTCTATCCAAGTTATTGAGCATTAGCCTTTTCCAATCCGACCAACTACTGTATCTTCAAGATGTTCTTCTCATGCAATAACATCTTGATCTTCAACATCAAAAAGTGTAAAACTTTTCCTCTGGGTCCCTTAAAGAAATACCTCTTGGCTTGGCTATATGACTCTACTCTGTCAACAACAAGATCGGTGATGTACCCTCCAATGGTGTTATCAAACCAGTGATCTACAGATCTTGACACAACGTTATCAACTCTCTTGATCTTCTTGATCAGCGCCGACGTCCATGCCACAGGTGGTATAGATATGATCTCAAATTGGGTGTTTTCCAACCTAGCTAGCCACTCATATAATTCCTAATGAATTCCTCCAAATAAAATCTCATGTGTATGAGTAAAGATATATCTTCCCAACCAATCCTCTGTACTAAGATTAGGGTTCTTTTTATGGGCTTCAGCGAAGTATTTTTCTTGATATTCTATCCACTTATGAATCTTTTTTTTCGATCGAAACCACCTTGACATTCCCTCAAGAGGATTATTGTCCCGGCAACAGAACCATTTGTTGGAACAGGGGCAGACCCAGGGTTCATCTCCAAGAGAACACCAACAAGCCCTAACTACTGGCCCTTTCAGAAACACCTGCGAGGTAGATGCAGACTCACCCGAAGTATCTATGGGGGGGTTGCAGGACATAGATGTCTACAACCAAAGGGAATACAAAGTGGATCCAACAAAATAATAACACAACATCTAGATATCAATTACTGGCTTAGATATACTTTGCACAACTATCTGTCAGATCTAACAAAATAATGCAATAACAGTAAATCTATCAACAATAGAACACAACATCAATCACACACAACACCAATATATACGTGGTTCACCCTCTCCCTAGGGCTACGTCCACAAAACTTTTCTTTATAATATATTAAGATGAAAGCATACAGTTCTTATCTGTGCTCATAACTAGCAGAACTTCTCTCTTCTCTCTGTCATCCTCCCCTACGCACCCAATTGCAGGGTCGATCTTCGCACCCAATTAAAGATCTTACAATACCAGAAGGCTCTCACACTCATCCCTCGCTCACACAATGATCTCTCTTCAACACACAATAGTAACAACTTTGTACCAACCCAACCCAAGTCCTCTTGACCTTTATTTATACATTACAATCACTCATCTACATCCTTAGGTCAAGACCTAAGTGTAAAAACCATATATACCAAAACCCTAGGTCAACTTGAACTGCGTTTTTAGGGCTTCGTGAGCCTCTCTTTCCTTCCTTCTCGCGCGGTGCTCCAAAGCATCTAACGGTGGCTTTTTTCGCTTGCTTAGTTGTCCATGATCCATCTTCCTTGCTGATCTGTCATCTTCAGTATCCTCTTGAAACGGCTTGGTTTCTCTCACTTCGCTCCATATTTTCTGTTGTTTTGGTCACTTCAACCCAATCTCAGTTAACTTGTCTTCTGCGTAGTTCATGTTTCGCCTTTTCTGCCTTAATCTTTGCTTACATGAAGGATGATCCTAGTAAACTAGAAAATAAAAGAAGGAATTTTCTCTTCGAAAAAGAAAAGGAATGGTGGCTAAAAAGTAGGGTAATTTGGTTTGAGGCAAGTGATGACAATAAAAAATTCTTCGATCATTGCAAAGTACAGAAAAAAAATATCAATTCAATTTGGAAAATAGCCAGTGACGATGGCTCCAAGGATGAAAATTTCTTTGATATTGCTTCATATGGGGTCAATCACTTTCAAAATCTTTTTAAAAAGGACTATAAATCCACCATCAATGTCATTACTTATCTTTCCATATTCTTTCCTAGATTTGTAAACCCTGACGACAATCAAAATCTTATGGTAGGGGTGGGAAAAAGGGAATTACTCACAACCCTTCCCATATTTTAGAAATATAAAAGCCCTATGTAACATCTTGTTTTACTGACCACTTATACATTGATGTATTCTTTGAGGACACTTGCATGCAAGTGATCCGGTTATGGTATATTATGATTTCGTTTCAATTATGAGTTATATATGATGACTATGATGATGTATTGTGATTTGTTGCTACTTTCATATGTATATGTATTGATAGATATTATTGATAAGTTCTCCTGAGTATGCAGGACACATGACAGGTTATGGATGTTGATGGCATCAATGGATGTCCTTGGACTCCGGATTGATTCAGGGAGTGGATTGTATTTTTCTAGAGTATTTCATTTTATGCACATGTGATATATGATTGAATATAGTATGGTTTATGTATATGGATTATTGACATTGTTTTTGTCAGTGGATGAAGGCTTGACGATGATTTCTAATCCAACTCACATAAGGAGTAAAGTGGTCATACACAAGAACCAGACATCTGACGGAGAGGTGTGGTAGCGTCCTTGTCACAACCTACTAGAACTATCACTGTGACATGAACTGTAAGTTAATGATTACCTAGTTCAAGAGGTACACAATGTCATGAGGGAAGACTGAGACAATTGCTCACGAGGAAATCTAAGGGGCATGCAATAAGGCAGAATCATTATTCCTTAGAATCCCTTAGTCTCTCACAAGGTCGACTGAATGGAGTGTCAACTCCAAATGGTCGGACAAAATTCAAAAAAAAATCAAAGGTGAGTGACACCCTTGGAGAACAGAGATGCATCTTGAAAGGCAAGTTGTGTAATTAAAACTTGAGTCAATAAATCTAGTTGGCCTAGAAAACATTGAAATGTTTAGACGTTGTTAGAATAAAATAATTAATTAGTCAGTAAATTATAAACTTAGAAGCCTAACAAGAGTCAAATCCTAAGTCTAAGTTTAATTAAGGGACTAATTAAAAATATTAAATAAATTAAAAGAATTGAGATAAAATCAAATTCTAGGAAAGAGGTGAATAAAATTTAAAGGTTGGATAAAATGCACATGTGTGCATGAAATGGATAAAAGGATTTTTAAATTAGAATGGAATTAAAACTTGAGAGAATAGGTGTACACATAGAATAGTATCTTGAGTCAGACTACCACTAAGTCTAACTAGAAGAAGACTACTAATCCAACTCCAACTAAGATCTAGTTAGGAGACACTCATTAAATAAGGATTTGGGGAACAAATGGATAGCTAAGAGAAAAAATAGGAACACATTGGGGAATGTGAGGGAAAATGGTTTTTTAAATAAAATAAAAAGGGTAATTACTTATGCAACTTGGGGAGAGTGTGATAAGTGTGCGGGTGAATAATCTTAATTAAATTAATTAAAAATTCAATTATTTGTGAATGAGGACATGTGTCATTGGGGATTTTTATATAAAGGAAATGGAGAAGAAGGGAAATGGATCTCACTTTTCTCAGCACTATTATGCTGCCAAAATTGTATTGGTTGTGTTTTACATGTGAGATTTGGGATACCAAGCTTATGTAAAGAGTGGAAGCTCTTCCTTGTGAGGAAAGTTTGGAGCAATTGTTTATGGTTTCTTGTGTGTGACCCATTTGTGGCTCGAGGGGCTACGGGGGAAGAAGAGTACCCCTAGCGTTGGCTACGAGGTACCAGTCAAGTTCTTGGATTAGAAGGCAAAAGATTGGAAGTTGTGCAAGACCTAGATTGGGAATCATCTTCAAATATTCATCTCATCCGGTTGTGGTACCAGAATTTCTTAACTGAATTTGTTGTGATAGAAATTGATTGATACATAGTAGAGCATTTGTAAAATGTATAAATTCAAGGAGATTGTTTTTATGTTAGAGACTTATGGTATCCGAAATGTCACAAGACTATATATAATTCATGAATCTTGCAAATCTTATATATATAAACAATGTATTTGTGCGTACATCTTTTGGATAGATGTAAATTATATCAAGTTCATATGCAGTCGTATTGAATCTACATTGTAAGAACAAAACAAAAAAAACTACTTTGCGCTACGGGATGAACGATTCCTTATTGGATTTTCCTATGTAGATGTAGGATTGGTAGCTATGTTTAAAAAAAAAAAAAGTATTGATAGACAGTTTAGTATTTCAGGAGGCTAGATCTCCTTCGTAAAATCTCGTTAAATGGAATCATATTTATATATTGTATTGGATCAATTGTTTGAAATTGTAACACAATTGTTACTCGAGTCTTTTTTATTTCATTTCATTACCTCAATCCTGAGGATACAAGAAAACAGAAAATGCTTCTGGTTATATTTTTAAAGAATGTACGTACATTTGATAAAAAAGAATATATATATATATATATATATATATATATATATATATATATATATATATATATTCTTTGTATCTTCTTTTTTTTAAACTCATTTATGAGTTTTGTTGGAGGGAGTCGAATTTATTTTGATGTATTATATATGGAGAAAACTAAAAAGATCTTAAGTGGTGTTACTCTGTCACCCCAGCGAACATATCCCTTCCTTGTCGTCGTGACCTCTGTGCCCTTAGTTTATGCCACAATTGGTGGTAGTGGGTCGAGAATCGCCTGTCTCTTTTGTTAAAACTTAGACTTCATTCTTGGCATAGAAAAGGTTGATTTTTCCTCTCTAATAATATAGAAAAGATTTTTTCAAAATGATTTTTCCTCTATAATAATATAGAATCCTGAGAAATTAGCAAGTCCAATTTCAACAACAAAGGCAGGACCATGTCATCTAAAAATAATAATATAGAATCCCGAGAAATTAGCAAGTCTAATTTCAACAACAAAGGCAGGACCATGCCATCGAAAAAAGATTTATTATATATGAGAAGGTTTGATTTACTTGCCAAAATATTTGATAAATATTTTGTACAGAAAGTGGACATGTATTTCATGAGATCAAAAAATCATTTAAATAGTTTCATTTGACGTAAAAATTGGAAATCTATAAGGGCAGGATTATGGATAACGCATAAATTAATTAGATATAAATTCAGGTTAATGCATAGAAATTCACCATTATTCTTAAGCTTCAAAAGGTCAATATTCCATTGATACTACTGTTAGAATATGTAATTCATACTTGTTGTATGATTGGGTCAATGACCTGTTGAGCAGGTAGTTATAGTTAGATGACCTGAGAGAATAGGTCAAGGAGGTTGTTAGATAGTTGGTTGTGAGAAAGATTCTCTCCAACCAAGTTTCCTAGTTTGGTGTGTGGTTGAGATATTTTCTCAACCTCTATAGCTATTATTAGAATAAGTTAGATCTGATAAATCTCTATATAATGAGCTAATGTATTGTATAATGTATTCAGTAATCTAATAGAGATATGTAATCATGTCTATCTCATTTGTTAAGTTGGTATCAAAGCTTCAGGTTTGGGTGTAACTCCCTCACGGGAGTGCCCAGGATCATGTGGAGAGTAGAGGAATAATATGATTTCTGAGTGAATATTTTTTTGAGTGAATGTGTGTAATGATTTGTTGATCAAGGGACATATTGCAACATCAAATCCTTGCCACTGTTTGATGAGCTACATATTTTTTTGAGCAAATGTGTGTATTGATTTGTTGATCAAGGGAAGGATTGCAACATCAAATCGTTGTCACTATTTGATGAGATGCTGCCAAGAAGTAGTGTCATTGTTATTGAGAAGATTGTGTAGTTGTTGGTGAAGAAGCTGACCTAGGAGGAAGCGAAACTCGTCGCTCTTGTCTCTCACAGTGAGACTCTTTGTTATTGTGTGCGCTCGATCTGAGTGTGTTCATTGTGGTATATACAGCCATCAGAATTCTACACAAGTAATTTGTAGTTATCTGAATTAGCAGTTTGTTGGTCTAGGGCATGTAAAGGAGCTTCCAATTTGTGTGGAGTCGCATGCCAAAGGAGAGTCGTTGCAGCCTACCATCAAGCCCGCGTGAAAGTCATTTCACCTATTTTAATATTCTTGTGAAGAGCAGAGTATTTGCATGTTGCACGTGATCTGGGAGTATTGTTGCTATCTGCAGTAGATATTGATTGCCATCGTGAGATTTCTATGTGGGTGCAAGCTGTAGAGGTTCGATGTTCCCTGGAGAGAATTTCTCTTGGCATCCACATCTAACATTGTTAAAAGTGTTGTTGTGTTAAAAGTGGTGTGATTGTGAGTGAGATAGCATATAACATTGTTGTTTTATTTGTGTGGGATATTCCATAGAATCCAAGGAGAAATTGCTACCACTCGAATATTAGGGTCCACAATTGGGTGTTCCAGCCATGGGAAATCTCAGATTCCCCATTATAATGTGCATCTATGTTCAGATCATGGCAGCAATTTGGATTTCTATTCTATAGATCTTGGTCGGTCTTAATCCCTCACAGGAATGCCCAGGAATATGAGATAGACATATATTGCCCAGGAATATGAGATAGACATATATTTTGTAGGAGAGGGTTCAATTTCTGACTGTTTTGTGAGTGATTGCCACATCTCTGTTAGATTGTGTTTGCATGCTATTTAGAGATATCTGACATTAATATTTTCTTGTAATTTTCCCTTGGAGGAAGTTGTCACGTAGAGGCTTCCACCCTCCTCTGCAAATCACCACTAGTTGCTTCAAAGAAAGAAGTAATCCTGTCATTTGGAAGATTGTTCGATTGCCAATGTTGTTTTCTGATCCTCAATCCCTATTGATAGAATTTGGCGAGAGTTGAAGGTTGGAGATTTGGACTTCTTTGTTAAATCCATGCTCATGTGCCAGCATGAAGTGCCATCTCTGTTTATCTTAATAGATGGACATATGTGGAGATGAAGCTCAGAAATTGTTAGCACTGGTGAATAGATTGAGATATGTTTTGTTGATGTCACTGGGCTAGGATTACAGACGCATTTGTCGGTGGGAACCCATATGAAGAACTGTTTGTATTTGTTATTAGTTCCAACGTGTCATCATTAGCCCGTGATTGAAGGAACGAGGAGGTGTTGCTGGCAGTCTGTGATGACCGAGATTGAGAGGCAATCTAAAGAAAGTAAATCTGGAAGAAAGAAAATATGTGCGGATCCTGTGTTGTGTGTGAATTTGTTATTTTTGTAGGTGCCCGCGAGAGGCATAAAAGAAAGTTTCCACTGTGTAGTGTGGTCACTGTGTTTTCTACCAAGGGATTCGTTGTGCTATGAGATGGTTAATTTGGAACCATTGTTGGAGCCGAGAGGTGAAGGCGTCGAGCCGAGAGGTGAAGGCGTCAAGCCGAGAGCCATCAATCACTGATTGCATTAAGTTTGTGTGAGTAAACCATTGCTTGGGTGAGTAAACCAGACTGACTTCCCATCGTTGATTGGTGGTTCGCAGAAGGAGGTTGATTCCTTAGTGGCTAGTTTCGTGAATTATGCATCATCATTGTCAAATGATAGCTCTGCAATCATATTGGCGAGGTATTGAAAGCTTCTGCAACAATGTAAAACACTATCTAGTTATTCAAATAGCACAATACCTGATCAAATCTATCTTGGAGAAAACACCTGGTAGGTGGAAGAAAGCCATTGTTTTGTCGTTGTTGTAGAAACGGTCTAGAAGTTCTTGTTTGGAGCTGTAGGTCCATTGGAAACAAGAGCGCCTGAGAGGTCGTGTTGCTAGAGGAGTTTGGTTAAAGGACTCATTGATGTATTGTTGATTGATCGTTGAAGGAGAGATTGTTGCTACTTTGTGAGAGAGCTTCTGATATGTGTATTAAAGATGTTGATAGAAAATTCGGATCTGATAATATTCCATGGTCATGTTCCTAAGTTTGAGTTCAAAGAAATCTTGCATATTCTTGTCATAATATTGCTATGGTAAGTATTTTTGTTGGAAATATTTCTCGAACTGCTTCCAAGAAATTATCTTCTCATCAATGTTCTTAACCTACTTGAGTTGATCCCACCACATAGATTCTCTTCCTTGAATATGATACATTTCAATTCTAATTTCTATGTTTGATGAGTAATCATGCAACTATAAATATTTTTTCATGCCCAAAAATGAGGCTTCAACATCTTCTCCCTTCCTATGCTCTCCATCAAAGGATGGTGGCTTGAGTTTCTTGAGCTCTTCTTAAAAGATATACGGCCCATATCTCCTCCTCTAATGTCTCACGAGGGACACAATCGACATTCTCTCTTACCTGAAACATGCATGTGCTCTTTTGTTTCAGTTTACTAGTGAATGACAATGATGTCTACTAACACTCCTTGATTTCCTAGATCCCCAATGGTCATCCCTCCTATCATGAGATATGGATGCTTCCACTTACCTTGCACTAGCTACGTTTTTGTGCCATAATCCTTATTGACTTGTCTCTTCAACATATTCAGACTCTATAGAATCTCCTCTTAAGTTCTTATAATCCTTTCATTGTCTTCTCTAAACCTTTGCACTTCTTTCTCCAATCTTCTCATAATATCAACTAGCTCCACTTGATCCACCACACTTCTATTCCCATTCAAATCAGTCTCTACATTTTCCATGTTGACACATAGACCTATGATCTCATCCTCATGGCTATAAAAATTGTTTTCACCATCCATCTCCTTATTCCTCATTAATTAGGTTACAATTCATTTCAACTAAATTTATGAGTATGGATCCAATGAAATTTGATTCTGAATTTTTTAGATACATTCTCATTTGAATTATATTTCCAACTAATGTACTTATGCCTCATTCCAAGTTTAGAACTAAAAGTTTCATCCTTCTAAATTTTGCAATTTCCACTCATTAGTGCCCTGTTTTTACTGATGCAATTTTTCTGAGAGACTATTTTCAGCCACTTGTAGAAGAAAATATGTCAACAACCAGATTTTTTTTTATATCGAGCACAAATAACATTTATGATTGTGAACACACAACTTTTTTATTTATAATGCAATTCTCTAGTAAAATTCTATATTGATATGGAATTGACGACTTTGTACTTTTTCATTTCCTCCACAGTTAGAAATTTTAGCCAAAATGGGCTATCTCCCAAATCGAGAAAAATTGGAAAAAAATTACATGCAAAAAAGTTGTCCATATTGATGAGTAGCTAAAATGTTGACTAAGTAAAAAAAATTGGATTGTTGATCTAGGGTCCCTTTTTCCCTTCCGAAAATTTCAAAAATCCCCAAAATGCCCCCGCAAATAGTGGATTTTTCCCTATTTGAGAATCTCCACACCAACCCATTCTTCATTTTTCTAGGTTCCCAAATGGGCATATTCATTCCTACTTTTTAAGATTCCTTTGAAATTAACACCTTCATTTGGGCCCTAGTTAATGAGAACGACCTAGATCTTTGAATACTATTAATTCGTGTTTTTCATAAAATTTAAGTAGAATTAGATCATGTCCCTCACTAGAACTCTTGTATCCCTTGACACTGTGGACACACACATTAAATTTGATTCTATTTTCAGTTGAAACACTCTTACTATGGCCAAACCAAGTTTTTGGGTATAGACTTTTTCTTTTGTAAATTGTTTATTTTTGTTGACATGGCAATTTGGCTAACATGGCATTGCATGTGGTTGTTGATGTCCATGTGTTATCCCCTGATTTGGCCATTTCATCGTCCTCATTTCATTTCATCGTAAATCAACTTATTTCTTCCATAGATGTCATTGAAAAATTTATTATTTCATATAATTTCTCCCAACCCCTAAAACTCCATCGACGATTGGTAATTTCCTTTCATTGACGATTTATGGAAACACTACTTCATAATATTTTTCCGAAATCTAATCTCTCTATCAAAGATCAAAAATTTACTTGCATCGATGAACTCTTTATTTTGTACAATTCTGTTGAACTATGCTCACTCCATTGATGATATACAAAAAATCCATACGTAGTATAATTTCGTCGAACCCCGATAAGCTTCATCAATAATTGGTGGAATTCCTTTCACATTGACAAACTTGTTAAAGTTAGAGATTTTTTACCAACCCTATGATGGATTTGAACCGTTGATCTGAAGATCATGAGATATCTCAGTCGTTGATTCTCCAACCCTTGCCAAACTTCATCGAAATTGTAAATGAATAATGACCGCCAATTTGCTAAACTTTGTTAAACTCCGAAGATGAATCTCAGTTTTCTATATAATAGACTTCTCCAAACTATGAATATGAATCTCAACCATTGATATACTAAACTTCGCCATACTCTGATGATGAATATCGACCACCGATCTATAATCGACAAATTTATTCCACTTTTATCCATCGATGATTGGAAATTTGCTTCTAAATTTCATTCGTACCTTGACGAAATTCTCCAAACTTTGAAGAATCCATCAAAAATTGGTAATTTTCTCCTATGTTTGGTGAGGAAGTTCGGTTGTTGATCTCACCATAAAATGAAAACTCAACCATTGATTCAAAAAAAAACCATGATATTACCCTTGAATTATTCTACCATGACACTACCATTGTGGACCTTGTCATTACACATCACGGGTATGGTTCACATCATCATTATATGTACAAAAATTTTCAAAAATCTCAAAAAAAAAAAAAACCTAAAATTTAATAAATTTTTCCAAGGTTATCTTTGGTGAACTTGAAAATTTTAACTGATCAAAAAATGAATCTCGGTCGTTGATCACCAAGTCAAATATGATTTGGGCTATTGATTTTACTAGCTCCTTAATCGCCATTAAAACAAAAAAATTGACCTTCTAGGACAAATTTAACTTTGCAACTTGTGTATTGATGCCATCGATCATCTCCTCAACCATTATGATTGAAATTCGACTTGAATTTACTTATAAATTTTGGGATTTCACTTTGATTTCACAAATTTCTGCAAATTATCCATACATAAAACTCCACAACAATGAATTTACCCAATTCGCACTATTGTTTGGCCCATACAGGTCCGATGTTGAACCAAAATCTCTGATACCACTCTGTAACATACCTAGTCTTCAAGATGAGGCCCGTTAATACTAAAAAAGATGAAATAAAAACTCTAATACCAATTTTAAATGCAAAAACAATGCACAACATGCCATACAATCACATGCAACTTTCCATAAAAATTAAAAACATGAATGCAATTAATTGAAAATATGCACAAAAATGATTAAACACAAATGCAAATGTGTCATTTACCCATCGCAGGAAACAATAAATAAGGTAATACTCAAAGTGAAATGCATAGAAAATTATCTCAACATTTAACATAAATAAACATAGTAGATAAGAACACTTATCTTGGAAAATATACAACCCATTGCAGAGGATAGATGTTCCAGCCAACCGTAGACTTCTTGTTCCAATAATAATGTGACATGTGAAACGAAATGTAAAAATATCATTTTGGAATGATGCACTAGATTTAACACTCATTGTGAACCTAAGTAGCATATTTAAGGAATGTAGTTAGTTATTTCTACTTGATTGCACAAATAAAATGATAGTGGCTTACCCGGGGCCAACTCCTACACCAAGGCTAGTGGCTTACCCGGGGCCAAATTCAGCAGAGGTTTCCTCGCCTGATGGGGGAACTCAACACAATGGAGACCATTACTTCCTAATGGGGGAGGACTGATCCAAGTGGATATTGGTGGCCACCCACCTATTCCAACTGGCTTCTCTGGAAAATTTTTAGTTCATCACATTCTTCTGTACTTCTTTGTAATTGTGGGTTCTACACTTCCGATGTTGTCTGAATCCCTACACATTTCCAATATGGAGACTAGTGGCCTCCCATCTAATCCAACTGGATTATTTTGGAAGATGTCATATCAACACATCTTTTTGTACTTCTAGGGATGTTTAGGGGCCCTAAACAGTGTTCTTTTGGCTTGCCACAGTCAAAATATAGACGAAGTCAGAGTTTGACAGCATAATGTATATTTCTCGAGAAGACTTTCCAACAGGCTATCATGCACCTAAAACGGAGGTCATATGAAAAAGTTATGACCCCGGGAAGTGGAGGTACCAACTTACCCATTGGGGCCCAAATAACTTTTGGTGTTTCATCTCCTACAGTTAGGTTTTTGGATGTTTAGGGTTTTTTCATTCATGAGTAATGTTAAAAAGGCCTTTGGAGCCGCATTGTAATCATTCTTCTCAAACATATGCATGTAGTAGCCACATCTATTCTCAAAGATAGCTAATACCATTCGAGCAAGTGTTTTAAGTTCTGCAGTTTTACAGTTTTAGCCTATTTTATTTATTCAATAGAAGTTATTGTTCACTGGATATTTGTTGTTTTTCTCCATATGTATGTGTTATTGTATTCAGTATGTTATTCATTTTGTTCTGCTCATAAATCAGATCAAAGAACCTCCCGTTCAAGGTTGTTGGATTCTTTGTTATTCCACCCAATGGTAGGAATAGATCCTTCTGATATAAATAATATTCCATCTGCATATTTCATAACTGGTAGTTTTAGCTGTTAAATTTTTTGACCCTAAACGTTCCATCTTCCTCCATTTCTCCCACTCAAACCAAAAACCCTATTTTCGTGCAATTTACCTTTCGCTCTGATACCAGTTGTTACAAAAACATGATCATGGAGCAATAAAATAAAACACATGTGGAAATAAAACCCAAAAGATACACAATACAATAAAGACACGGATATACATGGTTCACCCAGTGTGGGCTACGTCCAACAACAAAATTTTCAGGCCCCTCCTTTTTATTATCCATCAAATCAAGGGATACAACCTACAACACATTTGTTGTAACTTCCTCTTCTTTCTCTCACAGTCTCCTCTCTCAGAATACAATATTCACCACAATACATAGCCGCAATACAATTCCCTCATAAAATAGGGTTTCCTTCTAGGGAATAAAACCCTGACATAATTTATATCATCAGATATGCGACCATATAATGAATGGTCCAGATTTACTATGAAATTACAATATACATTTACAAGGCAATTTTCCTTCGGGGGCTTTGCCCCCAAACTCCCACCGAGGGCTCACTTTCCCCCGGGCCCTACAGGGGGGGCAAGCCCCCCCTATAACCCCCCTACATGGAGGGGTGTACATTCTTCATGGGATATAAACATATCTGAAAAAAAATACCTATGAAACAGAAAGATAATCAGGCTCCACAACTAACACATCGATGCGTTTTGACAATAATAGCACCAAAAAAAAAACCTCGGCTACAACCTTCGCCCACCCAATTTTTTTTAGTTATAGGGAACATACGTTAAAACCTCCACAAAATCCTTCACATCCAACATAGGAAGTTGTAGTAGAGGTTTCTTTGAAAAATTTTCCAAAATTTTTTAACACTAAAAACCTCTACAAAAACATTTGCTAGAAGGTGTTCTCCTTGTAGTGAAACATACCATTCAACACACCGAATGCACAACTTGTATTTATATTATGTGTCTACACCCACAACAATGGTGGCTCACTCTTTCACAAATGGAAACTTAATTTCTCAAAAATTCTTCCTCTTGTTGGTATCTCCCTCTAACAACAATGGATCCTCTAAATGGCACATATCTCCTCACATTAATCAATGGCTCTATCACTCAATATTAGCTTCTATCACTCTCACAAAAACATTGTTATAATTGTCAAGCAATTCCATTTCTTTATTTATTTCTAACACTTCTTCCCTATTCACTCTTCTATTTATCATCTCCACATTCATTCTTGTTCACAACAATTGTAACTATTATTTTTTTCATTGTCGAATGTCCTCATAATCATTTTGTTCCAATCAATCCTTCATCTCTAATTATTGTTTTCATAATATTTTTTTAATATCTTGTGACTACGCTTGGAGGGTGCTCCAATTAGGAAATATTATATCATATGAACTCATATTGGGGGTTTTTTAATTCTAAAAAATTAAATAAATATATTGCCTAGTATATAGGGGTCAATGGAGATTTTAATAGTTAAAAAACATCTACACATATGGGGTTTTATAATTCAGTAACAAAAGGGACAAGGATGGAATTAATTATCATGTGTTTTGAATTATGTATTGAAGGGGGGGGGGGTTGAATAGGTGGATTTAGAATGGAATGGAATGCACCCTTAAAGATCCATAACAATGTATGTTTTCTCCTCAAATGTTCTCCTTCCTCTTCCTCGTTTCCCGGAACCCTCTCTTCAGCACCAAGAATCTCTCACATATACAATAGTTTATACATTTTCATAAGAAATAGAGGGCTTATAATATCTCCCAACTCTCCCATACCAATCTATTGTTTGTATTCTCCCATCAATATAGGATCCACTGAAATCAAAGATGAAACAAAAAAACCATTATAAAATTGATGATTTGCTAAGATATGGAAAAACTACTTGGTGGAAAAACATTATAATGAACCTTGATTGGGTATAAACAAATAAAGGTTCATAGGAATCTACAAATGTATCTTTTAGAAATGATTTTGTCCAACCCATTAAGGAGTGTGATGTACACACTAATATACTAAGTGTATACTAATGAGAGAAAATCCAACCTCTTTACCATTATTATCTTTGCTTGATTGCTCCTTTAAGAAAGAAAAAAAGGAGGTATGATTTGGATAACTTGGAACTTTTTAACCTCATTGGATGATGCAACACAAGTAATCTTGTTAAATTATCCATTAATCTCCAATCATTTTGTTGGTTAAATTAAATATGGAAGATAAAAAGGAAAAACATGTAGTCCATCAATTTGCATAATCTTTATCTAATGATTATAAGAGTTGTGTCATGTGACCATATTATGGGTAAAAATAAAAAGGGTATTACAAATGTCATGAAAAAAAATGGCTACCTTGGATATCTATTCAAAATAGGGGGATTTTAAATTGGAAATATGTATTGGGAGGGGGTTCATCAAAAAGATTCTAAGATATTCTTTTATATCTACTAAAATTAAAAGTATTCTTTAATATCCTATGTATGTGAATGATATTCCGTAGATTGCTAAGTTTACCACGTACAACCACATAATCATATTCATATTTTATTTCAATTTTCTCCAAATTTTCAAATAGTCAACCACTTTTTCTCTAAAGGTTTCATTTTCTCACTACCATCAAAATATCGATCTTTAAGCTATTCCTTCCAGTACACCTCATTGTCATCCATTAATGGAGTTCCCCCTCCAAGGATTCTAATTTATTGAAACTTATACTCCAATTCTTGCTATCGCATAAACCTCATTGGACCATGTCACATGCCATCGCACACTCAAAATGCATGTGGAATAATATGTTATATCAATCCATATTAAAATTAAGGAAATGCATAAAAAAATTAAATGTGTTCCATACCTTGGAAATTCCCACTGAGGGATACACAAGTGCATGCCACATTTGCATTAATGGAGGCATAATCACTGCTTAGCCTCACAAATGCCCATTTTTTTAAATATGGGAAAAAATAACTCATTAGAATTGGGCTAGGTCCAAGATCAAACCGATTGGCTACCACTATAACCCAAGAGTATATCCAACAACTCGCAAGATAGTATACCAATAACTTATGACTAAACAAGAGCCAATATATTTGAAGACATGTTGCCACCATTAAAAGATATGTTTAATATGTAGTTGATGCTCATACATCATTAAATTCCCTAAAATTATTTCCTAGATAAATAATCACTCGGCGAAATGAAGAGGTAATATATTATATTTTGTGCATCTAATACACCTTATAATCTATGGTAAATCCTATGCATGTCATGAATTGGACTAAACAACCAAACCAATTTTCACCTCATGGGTCAAACCAAAAAACCTAACCGATTTTCACCCAATAGCTAAGATTAGACATACTAGTCAATTTTCACATGATGGCTCTGGATCTAAGTAAATAATCTAGTAAAACATTTTTTTGTGAAATCGATATGGAGTGTTCTCAATCATGAACTCACTATAGATATTCCATTTATCATGCTTTTATGAATGTATCCGTTCTTCTCCAAAATTTACATTTATGAATGGATCCCCTTCTTCCCCAAAATTTAGATTTATGAATGGATCCCCTTCTTCTCCAAAATTTAGATTTATTATATTCTATATAAAAGATCATCTCCAAACCTAAGACATGACTTTTAGAAGAGTATATACATATTTTAAATTAATAATTGAAGCATTTAATCACAACTTAGAACTTTGTTTAATTATCACCAATCATATAGAAGTAGGATTTAGATTTTATTTTTTTATGTAATACAAGTGAGTTTAGATCCCCTTGTTTATGGGACAAGCCCTCTGGATTTGAACTTGTAACCTCTTAAGAGGAAACACATGTTCTTAACCATTAGGCTCACTCAGGATGTTAACATAATCACATTAATGTATAAATAGTTAATGTCTTTAAATTGATATGCTTTGTTAATGCTTGGTAAAATATATTGTTTATCCTAACACCCATTTAAAATGCTTGGTAGTGTTTTTCTTTTTCCATTTTCCTTAATAGTGTCTTGATTTATTATTTATTTTTATTTTAGATGTATCTAATATGCTTTTTTATCTTTCTTTATTTTTTAAACTGTAATTATTATTTCTTTTAATACCTAAATTAATATAATTTTCTTATTTATTTGTTTTTAAATTTCATACATATGTGACATTGTTTATATCCAACATAAACATTGAATTAAATATGCTTAACTTTGTTATGCTTTTTAATTTCAATTCTTTAAATATTATAATAATTATATAATTTAATTATTATTATACATTCTCGATCATATATATATATATGAAATAACTCTTTATATAATCCATAAGTATAAAGTAACATCAAGTTATATAAATAAATTTTGTATCCATATAAATATATAACCATGCTTTATACGATATTTTAATTAATACGATATTTCAATTAAGTATAACATGACATCACTTTTATATATATATATATATATATATATATATATGAAATATCGTTGATGCATAATCTATTTAAATTTTATTACATCATTGATTTATACAAAATTAAATAACTTATAATGCAATTTTGCCTTGTACCAATTTCCAATTAACCTATCTCTTACAATTATTTATTAATTATGGATAATTTAATCACTTTTTCGGGCCTTAAATCGAGTTTGCTAGTTCATTGCTACATCCATTACAAGTTAAATCTAATAATAAATATGGACAACTACCCAGATTTACGCTAACTTTACTGATAGTTAATTTAAAAATTTGTTTTTGCTAGGCTACAAATCTATCTATCCTTGGAAGATTGTGTAAGAGTATTTCAAATAGATTTTCATTAAAAAATTTAATCCTATCCATAGTTCAGTGATTTCTGTATTGTAAAAAAAATAATTCAAATCGTTTATGGAAGTCATGAAAGCCTACTTTTGAAGAATACTGCATCTGGAGAATTTTATGGAAGTCATGAAAGCTTACTTGGCGGGCCGACAGAGAGACACGTGGAGGAACTTCCACTTGGTGGGCCGACAGGGGGACACTTGGAGGGACTGCCACTTGGTGGGCTAACAGGGAGACATGTGGAGAAACTGCCACTTGACAGGCCGACAGGGGACACGTGGAGGGACTGCCACATGGCGAGCCGACAAGGGAACACATGAAAGGACTGACACATGGCGGGCCAACAGGGAGACACGTGGAGTGACTACCACTTGGCAGGCCGACAAGGGGACAAGCTATGTTTAAAATATATATATATATATATTATTGACAGACAGTTTAGTATTTCAGGAGGCTAGATCTCCTTCGTAAAATCCCGTTAAATGGAATCATATTTATATATTGTATTGGATCAATTGTTTCCCATTGTCCAACACTTCCATAATCTCTGTTGCTAAACTTAATCGAATTGAAGTCGGTTCCTCGGCTTACGAAAGCTTAGGATCGCTCCAATTCTTTGGTTTGCCAATTTACCAGTTTACAATTACTCTATTAATGAGAATGAAGATCTTTCAAGTTTACATTTACTCATTCTTTTATTATTCATAATACTTGTTAAAATCCACTACCATTATTTACCAATAATATCGACCTTAACTCGACTCTCTACTATTAGATCTAATCTTCACTATATAAGATAACCGATTGAGTTACCTTAGAGATAAAATGTTTATATCCATTGTTAGAATATGGGTTGGGTTGATAATGCCTTTTAGGAGAATCGATGGAATGGATGACTAGATTCACAATTTTGTTAATGAGTAAGTTTTAATTCTAATAAACTTTGATGACTTTTACAACATATGATTTATGTTCCAATGATTTTACATGTTAGAGATAATCTACATGTTAAAAAACTTACAGATAAAAGAGGCATACTCATATTTTAAGGTTAGAATCTCTCGATTGAAAAGTGAACAATATTGTATTATATATATATATATATATAATCTTATTATGTTAGAATATAATTTATGATAGAATACCTTTACTTCGTGAATAATTAAATGCACACTATGTAGGTTTGGAAGATTTAGTTAAACATTGAATACATAGGAAGTAGTTACTAATCAAGAACTAGATGAGGAATATTACGATTGATTGAATAGCCTAATTCATTCATTACTATCTGTCTAGAGAAATTAATGTATGGATTCTCTATATTCTTATTAAATGGAATTTCTTGTTATTATTCTTAATGTATGTATTCTCTATATTCTTATTAAATGGAATTTCTTGTTATTATTCATATATCATGATCTTACTCAAGTGCACTCAAATATTGTGTAAATGATTGATTAAGCGTAGTAGATTAATCTATTGTACCTTTAAGAATTAATGGTTAAGTACGATTGATGATTCTAGTATTGAATTTTGGAATAGGATTGGAGTTATGGGAATTAGATATCTCCTTGTTCCTCAGAACAGTCGCTAGTCCTGAGACCTTAAATGGTCAAAATCAATCGGATGAATCCTCGACTTGAGCGTTGATTATGTGTCTTGGAGGTCCTAACCTTGCAGGGTAGGTTGGGAGGGTAAAACATCTTTCTTATCTTTATGTGATGTCGATGATCTATGATTCATCGTGATGTTGTATTTGAATCTTGCTATGTAGTGAGATAGTTGAGAAGAGAATGTGTAATTATTGATGTATGTTATTTTCGTGTAACTCTTGTTCTAATTGATGTTTAAAAAAACAATTCACTATTATACTCACTTATATTATGTCTCAACAGAGGGCTCTTTACACCCTTGAATAGATGGTCTCCCCATTGAGTTTTTTCTCAATTGCTATGACTTCCTAGAAGAACATCTATGCATGGTACGAGACGCCTCAAGGAAATATGCCAGAATATTAGCTACTTTCAATACCACTTTCATTTCCCTTATCCCAAAGATGTAAAATCCAACCTCATATCAAATATTTCCTCGAATATCACTCTACAATAGTATCTACAAAATCATATCAAAAACTATTTCTTGCAAATTAAAAGAAATTCCCTCTAAACAAGTTTCACCGAAGCAGTTTAGTTTCCTTGAACGAAAAAAAAAATACATGAGGTCATTGGCGTTGCTCAAGAAGGCCTCCACTCTATGAAAATAAAAATTAAGAGATATTATTGCCAAAGTATACATATCCAAGGATTTCGACGGAGTCTATTGGCTTCTCCTTCACCTCACATTCATTCATTTAGGATTCATCTTACACTTTGGGGCATCAATAATGGCCTATATCAACAAAATGACTTTTGTAGTTATAATCAATGGGGAAGCTTCAC
>JZKD02S2069344.1:235013-246838 GCA_000966675.3 Picea glauca | reverse complement strand
GTGCCCGTTTCCACCCAACCATAGGCATAGCGACTCCCAGTGGATTTACCACTAGCCACCCCCGAGCTGAGACCACGATGCTATGAGAATGTGTCCCTATTTTCCAGTGACCAAGAGTGAAGGTTGCAATCCTTCCTCTCTGCTATCACTCACTCTGCATAATGCCAGAGTTCTCCCCTCGCATCTCCCCCCCAATCACTTCTACCACACGCCTTATCCTCTTGCGAGGTTGTGTGTGGCGTGATTACCCTCGCACTGGCCAGTCATGATGGCTCTACGGATGGGCGGTTCACATCCCCATCCCTCATTAATTCCTGAGGATCCATATACCTACCAGTCTGCGAGGCATTTAATTTGGTGCCAGTGAGCTGCTTTTGGTTCCCCGGGCCAGTGGAGTCCAAATACGGTATTAATCCTCAGTGGAAGTTAACGCCACCTTTCCAGGTGCCTTCCACCACCATCGTGGTCTCTTTTTCTTCACATCCCCTCTCAGCAGTCCTGCAATATAAATTCATAATGTTATTACATTCATCGACCTTATTCATAAGGTCCATTCACATCATACATTCACATTTTCATCATGCTTTAGCATGGTAATTCCTATATTAGGATTAATTACAAATTTGGGGGAAACAGGGTGTTACAGGGAGTGAAAAGAAATTATTCTCTATGCAAGAGAATTAGCGATGAAAGCACAAGGGAAGAAACCACCTGGCCTTGGAAGGTAAGAGGTTTTTTCAATTTACTATGATGGCATTTTGTTTACTTTACAAGGAAAACAATCAATATCTAACATATTTCAAAATATTGCGTAGACTCCAAGAAACTTCCAAGGAAACAAAGGAAAGACAAGACAAACACGACCAACATAAACTGGGCCAAGGTGGTTACGGGAGATTGAAGGCATGGGTTGTAGGTGCCTAAACATTTTACTTTTTTTTTATCATCATCACAAAATATGTAATTCATTGCAGCTAGTGACTAATGATTTTGATATTGCTCAATGCAAGGGGATTTGTTCAACGACGAAGCCACAAAAAAAGATCTAAATGTCGGGTTCACGCAGGGTTTTGATGGCGTGGTGGAACGACGAAGAAGCTTGGGGAAATCACCATGTGTCTCTCTGGATGACATGGTAAATAAAATGAAATTAAAAACTTGTCAATTAGTTTTTACTCATTGATTACTTGTAATGTAAAATATATTTTTTGTTCATTTAAAATGTAAAATAATGTGTGTTTTTTTCACATTCACAGGAGATTAACAATGCTACCAATTCTCCTGATGTACCCGATGAACCACAACTCGACCCCCATATTGATTCAAGTGTTGTTTCCGAAGGACCATTACATAGTGGTATGCGTGCATTTTTAATGTTTTTTCATTTTTCAGTGAGTATTAATATTTAGGGTATATTATGTACTAAATACTTATATTGTTTCATATGGAAGAGCGTGTAGATGTCGATCGAGAGAGGATATCAAAAAGCGCAGAAACAACAATGCGGCCACCAACTATTGTTTCTACTGTACCGACTAATCCAGGTATAAAACATTGTAATTAAATCTGTATTAATTAAATTGCCCTAGGAATAGTGAATAACAATATCACTTGAATTTTTTTTGTTGTTGCAGCAGTGGATGCCCATGCACATCCTCAACCCCCACGCTGAAATACTAGAAGTTCATCATGGTGTGAGGTGTTGATTACTGATGATGCAACACTTCAAGAAGGCCCAATAGCTGTGGGGGATCAATTAAATTATGACGATGACTTAATTTGTGCTTTCATGGAGACCAAGAAGAAGAAAAAGAAGAAAAACAAATGATTAGACATTTTATTACTAATATAAATCCAATATATTTCTGGTCTAATGTAATGTATTTTGTTTTCCTACATGTCATGAATGTTATTTTCTTTCATGTTTTTTGTTTTAGCACATGGCGATAAATGTTTTTTGCGTACATTTGATGTTATTGTCATTTCTAATTATAGTTGTAAAATCTAGATAGATTGGGTATGGGGAAATGAGAGTGATGTGAGAGGGGGGGAGGGGCCAAAAGAGCTTCCACCTTCACGTGGTTGGTCCTGTTCAGTAGAGAATAATTTATTCTCGAAACGAAGAGAATCTCATTTAGGTATTCGTCTTTAGTCATTAATTTGTAGAGGTTGTAACATCTTTAATTACTATTCTGAAATATAATTAAGTCATGTGATGAATCGCAGGATGGAGAGGAGCAACATTGGAGGCACCCCATCACTCAAAGGTATGGATCTTGTTAAGGACAGGTTTAAGGTGATTTTTGGTTGATTTATGACTATCATGATATTTCGTAATGAATGTGGAGATCAATGATTTTTTTTAGGAAATTTGAATTTAAGAAGACAAAGTTATGTTGACTCCATGAATGTTAAGGATGCATGGTGGTGGGCACAATCCCCAAGGTATGTCTCTCTAGCCAACATTGTTGCTAGCCTAGATAAATGTAGTACACACTGAATGAAGTGACCTTGAGGTTCATCATCCTCTTCATATGCTTCTTTCTCCTCCTAGGAGGTTCAAACCTCCTAACCTAACCTAGGCTACCCCTACATACCTCGGCCTACCCTAAACCTAACTTACATCCTAAGCCGAGAAATCCTAGACTCTTAGTGGTCTAATGCAAGACATATAGACCTAATCTCTATAACTCCCTAAAGCTACTAAAGCTACTAACTTAGCAATCAATTTAGGACTGACATAACTATTACAAAGACAGTCCCACCATTTTAATGCTAGATATAGATTCACTCTGACACAGTCCTCCATTCTTGGAAGTTTTGGGTCAATTAATATATCATTTGATTTATTGCAATGTCTAGAACAACATACCACTGTAACTATGTTTGGTTGTCTCTAAAATTACTCTGTATTTTTCATCTAGGGAATTAACTGACTAAAACCAATAACTTGGATCATGTTCCTTCTAACTAGATTTAGATAATAAGTTCCATAGAAGTATACCTTGCAATTTTTGTTGTCACCATGTTTGTGTGGGTTTTTTCTTTTGGTCACTTGTTTATTAAATATTTCCTTGAGCTAATGATATAGTTCAACATGTGACAAGCACACAATTGTAATTATGTTCCCTATAGTTAAGTGCAACTTATAATCATTTATCATAAATAAGGAAATGATCTTTTTCTTAAATTTGGATTTGAGTCCTAGTTTATGCCATAATTTAGATTTATGTGTTGTGTGGTGATTAAGTGTAGCAATGGGAAGAATTTCTTATCATTCAATTGAGTTCAGTAATGAGGTGTGTATTGTCTGTGTCCAGACTATGAATAGGATATTTAAAACAATCCAGTATCAAGGTTCCTATTCTATTCCACATGCCCTGTGAGTGGAAGGAATTCCCTTTTTAATACTAGAACCCCTTGTCCATCTAATGAATGTGTTCTTTTTTTAACCAATTCTCTCCAAGGTGATATTGTTTGCTTATTATTTCATTTTCTATGTCTACCTTTGGTGTCATCGCCTATGTTATCCACTTTTGTTGTAATTTCAGGGTAAGTATGAATACAATTATATTTTGAGGATATCTACAATTATACAATGATTCATCTTTGCATCCATGAATTAGATATCTACAATTGCAATCTTTGAGTGTGAAAAGTATTCCACTTTGTTTTTCTGAGTGGTGGGTGTGTCATGTTCAACACTGGTGGTCCCTTCTCCATTATGTTAAAATAGAAGACCTAGTTTCCTTTTGTTTGTATATATAATATATCCACCCTTTGTGTCATCACTTCATTTATGTCCTCTACTACCGACACTCTTGCAGTTCTCTCTCTACCTTCTTTTGGTATCCATACTAGAGAATCCTAACTCATTTTATCAAGAAAATGTTGGGATACAGGGGATAGATCTTACATGGACCTCTAAGGATGTATCATATTAAGCTAATCACTTCCTTTCTTCTCTCAATCAAAACAGTTGGTGGAAATGAGTGGTAGGAACAGACTTGGTCACACCAAATACTAGATTGGATGGGCTATGCACTTTTAATCAACCTCCATCTAGCAGACCTACCCCCACTAGGATTTTGAGGAGATCTCTTTCTTATCACAATTCATTTTCCACTATAAACCCCTTTCATGAAACCAACCTTCAATTGCTAGGTATTTTTAATTTCACCCATGGTTACATAGTCAAGTCCTCTCAAATATGGACTCTCCCCTAAAGACATTGCCAGGCAATGAATTGACTAATCTGTGGTTGGTGACTCACTGGGGAAATAATCTTCTCCCTTCTCTACGTTTAGTACTATTTTTGTAGTGACATCAAGGGCTTCATCTTCTAACGAGGATGAGCATCCCTTTTTCATGTTACATATTGAATTTTCATTTTGTCATTTCTCTTTTTCAGTAGTTTAACTTATTTTGTTTTATAATTCAGCTTCTAGGAGATGCTACTATAATCCCATAATGGGTCACTACTCAATTGTACTTTTGATTCCCATTGACCTACCTTTGAGGTCATTAGTGAACATTGATAAAATTATCATATCTTGGTATTCATACATTTCCCTATTATTGGGTACTTTCATTCATAAAAAGAAAAACTCAGAAGTCAGGTATCCTAAGATAAAAAAGGATCAAGAAAATTATTTCCAGTAAATCCATAATCATTCATTTGTAAAGAAAATATCCATCGCACCTTGAGAAGCTCCCCAAAGGAAAGAAACATGCCATACATTTAGTAAAATGGGGATCAAATTTTTTTGTAGTTATTTATAATATTCATTTAAAGGGAGGCATTAATTAGGTCCAGTTAATAATAAGTTGCTTATATGTCAGAATTTTGAGAAGATCAAGAATTGCTACTTAGGTGGTGTTGACATTAACAATACACATGCTTTGTTTGAACACAACTTTATTGGAATGGTAAATATTAAAAGTGTTTCAAGGAATTTCCTTTGGACAACACTCTTTGTGAAGTTTGTTGTCCATATTCATTAGAAACCTACCATGACCTAGCCACCACTCTAAACTATTAGACTCCTAACGCAAGATCTCTAGGCCTCTCTCCTACTATCCTAAAAACTCACGTCCATCCTCGGGACTGTCTACCATTTGACTGTCCTAAGCTATTTTTTCATCCCCAACCTACCTAACATTGACCTATTTTCATACTAGCTCACCCTAGGATATCTCCCCTTTCATGTCGATGCCATTATCTCCCTAACGCAAGGCCATTAACCCTATCTCCTAAAAAATTAGACACCCCATGGCTACCTACAGAAATCCTTACTGTTGACTGTCATGAAGTCTTAATTTAAGACCATATTCCACTTTAACACACCCCTAAAAACAAACTCACATACCTCATAGTCACTCTACCTAAACCGCCTCCCAAACTCTCCACCCAAAATCATAGTAAAACCTTCAATTATGACTATGTGAACATAGTCATTCCCAACCACATTTAATTTGTTTTTGACAAAGATAATTCATGGGGAACATAACCTACAATCTACATACATAAGCAACATTAAAAATCTTAACTTGTGTGCATTTGGAGGGGTTACATATCATTTGCATTTGCATATTTAGGACAAGTAGGACTGATACATATTGAATTGAAGTCAAATAGACAGTCCCAAATTCTGATATGTAATGAACTGAGAAGGATACTATTGGATTATTAGATTGACACATATGAAACATTTTGTGGCTTTGAATTATTGATGTCTTGAAATTAGTTTGATCAAAGTCATAGATACTTCAAATAAAATTATTGTGCTCTATTAGGCAATTGTGTATATCATTAAAATTTAGTCATCGATTGATCTTAATAATTTGAATACTTGCATTATTCTTGAGATTGAAAGCATCATCCTCTAGGCATTGTATACAAACACAAACACATGTGACATTTGCACACTTAAGTGAATATCTTGTTGTCACATACATTTCCTTGAATCATTCATTGAATATCTTTTAGATGAGTTTACATGAAAGAGTTACCATTGGATTATCGGAATACTTAGATAGACCTCAGGATATCCTGTCCTGAGGTCATCTCATCATAATTGGATATCTTGTACTTGACTCCATAACCTCTCTGATACATTGGCCTTCTATTGATACTTGATTACATTGCCATATTGATTTCACGAGCCAACTTTGTGCTCGTCTCCGGGACATTACATGAATATATTTTTTACTATCTACTAATTGAGTATTGTCTTCAGGATATTTACTGATATTGATCATTTAATTCTAGGGAAATAGACTCGTTGAACCACTGATAGTTATATTCTTGAGTCTTGATGCCCAATATTTTGACTATAAAATTTTGAAACCGGCATGGGTATTGGAAACACTACTACTGTTTTTTTTTAAATGGCATAATTTCACTTTGAGCTTCTCAAAACTTGAATTGTTGCTTTGTTTACGGCTGGAATATACATATTTTTATTAATATGATTTGGAGTACATTATTGGTATGCATGAATGTAATTAATCAGCCCATGTTATTTATAAAGTTTGAAGTTTCCAGTTTAAGTTTCTATGTGGTGATTGTTATCATAGTTTAGTATTTGTTATGTTGCAAGTATCTTGTTCATTTCATTAGCTATGCAATGGCAGCTTCAGTATTATTAGTGGAAATTGTTACTCACAATTTGTTTGTTTTGGTTCTATCAATTGCAAGGAGAGATTCTTTGGAGAACATTGTGATTCGTGGCTCAATGCATTTCTCTTTAATTTCCTTTTTCCTAAAACCAGTTCCTTTTATTTACCTCTACAACTTCATTCCTGTCAGTGCTTTCCCATAAAAATGGATGGTTTTTAGACCACATTCTCCCAATGGTTTTGTCTTGGTAAGTATTTTCCAATTTCAAATGGAATTCCTTTATCGTTTGAGCCTTTCTAAAGAAAACTAAACAACCTTTTTTATTTTTCTCCAAAATCCCTTTAGGGATATACACAAGAATGTCAATAGACAAGAGTGGCTTCAACCTATGATTTTATTAAGGTTAATCTCCCTCCCCTTGATAGCCATTGAGCACACCAACCTGATTTTTTTTATCCTCTTTTTCATGCATCCACATACAATCCCTAAAACGATAGGAGTTTTCATTTAGTACAAATCCTAGGTGTGTTCAACCCTTGTTTAAATATACCTCATTGTGGAAGAGACTATTTTATTCTTCTACTTGATATTTCACTATTGCAATTGAATGAGATATAGGACTTGATCAAATTTAGTTCCATTCCAGTGGCTCTACAATAAAGATTAAAAAATTTCTTCAAAGATTCTGCCTCCCTAAGTGAACCAACACTAAAGAGGTGGATATTGTCGACATAAAGGATATGGATTAAGGACAAGAAATCTGTTAATTAAAACAACAAAGGATGAGAAGGGTAGGCACCCTTCAATCTAGTTCTTGAATGGACAGTTAAAGCCTATGTAATTCAATATAAGACTTAAATACAACTAGCTTACTCTGCCATAAGAATGTTGGTTGGCCAATCTTAATTACAATTGTCTTTTTTATGTCAATACAATACAAGACTTCTTTTTCTACCCCGACATCATGAGTTTTTCTTTCCTCTAGAAATTCAAATTTCTCCACTAATATAGCTCTAGATAAAATAATTTTAAGTCTTGTTGTTATTATTTCAATTGGAAATAAGCATGTAGATGGACATAGTGAGATTGAGGGTCGATGGATTATTCTTTTTAGGTATTAGTGCTATAAAGTTTTCACTCATTGCTCTTCACAGCTATCCATATGTCCTGGATTCCACCACCACTACTAATAAATCACCTTAGAAAGAATTCACCAAGTTTTATAATTTCATCTATGTTGTCCCTTTCTAGAGCTTAAAATAGGTTACTGAAAGAACTACTCTCATATCTACAAGTTCACATAACTTTGAGGTTATTTCTTCCATTTGGCTTGGGCATATTCCAAATTATATTTCTGTATTGTTTCCCTTTAGAATGATTTTGAAAGAATGTGTGTTCATCACCTTTAGATAGTCATACTTCTCTACTCTTTAACCTCCATTTTTCATCCTCCCATTAAAAAAGTTTCATCTTTCTTTCTTGCAAGATTTTTTAATTGTTCTTTTTCTTCTTCAAAGAAGAGGCCATCGGGAGTTCTACTAAACAAGTCTGAAAGTCTTCCTTTATCTTCGCAATGTCCTTTTGAGATGTATTGTAATTTTTATTTTTCATATATTATGGTTTCCTTCTTGACTCTTTGTAAAATTTGGTAGAATGTGAACATTTTAGTCTCCTTAGAGTTAGTATTGAATATTTTCCATTCGTCTTTGAATAAATCTAGAAATTTCTCATTTTGTAATCCATGGGAGTTGAACTTGAAAGGGGTATGGGTCTTCTATTGTTACTTTCAAAATGAAGGAAAATGGGTACATGGTTTCTAAAACTCCCCCATTGTCATCCCATGTTCTTATCCTTTTAGTTATTTTTGTTACTACTAGGAGAGTTAGAAATATTAATCATGACAAGTCTTTTACATGTGATGATTTATAACTTCTGAATTATATGTCTTGTTTATTGTGAAGTTTAAATTTCTAGCCTATAAGTGTTTCATTATTTCATTGTATGTAGTTTTTTTCATATCATGATTTATGTGAAATCTGAGATATTTTCACTCTTTGTTGTTTTTAGAAATAAAGAATCTATGTACACAAGTGAAAGATGGGCCCTCAGTAGGCAAAGTTGCCATTGGTGGGTTATTTAACCTACTGAACCAGGAAGGAAAACATGTAACAGGCCGTGATTTTATGAAAAAGTGGACACCAATCTATTTTGGCTCTACTCACTATACTGATATTTGCCTGGATGAAATTTAGAAAACGGTTGTTGAAATTGGTAAAATAAGTATGTTATTAACTCTTTCAATAATCTAGGTTCAACATTGATTTATCATGAAATAAAATTATTTTCCTTGCATGAAAAATGTTATGGGAATATTGGCAAGTAGTAATCATAGCTCAGAATTGTTTTTCAGCCTAATTGTATCTGAAAATTGTGAAATATTAAAATTGACTCCGGATAGATTATTTGTATAACTACCAAATGCACATATTTTAAGTTAATACATTTCATAGGAWTTHTGTGTTTCTTATTAATATGCACATTGTACATAGCTATGCCTTCAATTGTTATTTCCATCTCGATGAGATATGTATTAAAATTGGTCATATGTTGGATGTGACTATCAACCTCCTAGGGCCTATATCAGGCTCGAGAAGGCTGAATATGAGTCTCCCGGGGCTTGTTATAGGCCCAAAGTTGATAGTCAACCACCTAGGGCCTGTTACAGGCCCTGAGGGGCTAATTATCATATTTCAATAGGATTAAAATGGTTATAATATATCAAAACTTTTATACATGCATGATAAAATTTGAAAACCATCCCTTTGGCTGCTTAAATGCATAATTTAATATTTATTTTCCACAATCATTCAATGGATTCAAGATTCATGAGAGGTTACTCTTAAATCAAGGTAGGTTTTGTGACTACAATCTTCATGTATGCATTTGAACGGGGATTTCTTAAAAAAAATGGTGGTTCAGTTTTTGTGTCTTTGTACTGTGTATTATCTCCATTATTATTATTTTTGTGTTTGCAACAATTTGGAAGAACTTGATACACTTTTAATAGATAATAAATCCTACAATTTATTTTTTTAATTATTTGAAATCTATGAGGAATATTATTCAGTTAGTATGACCAATCTACTTTTTATTTTTTGATTAATGCTTATTTCTGAAATGTATCCATTCAATATACATTGTACAAATGTCTTTGACTTTTGTTATGTTATCATTTTTTTAGTTGCGAGGAGAACTAACAAAAGGCCATGCGGGCCTAGAAAGTAAGTTTTTTGTTATGTTCTTATATTTCTTTGTAGTTCCCATTTCCTTGCAACATGTGAAGAATTTCCTTTAATGGTCTTATTCTATTGGTTGTTTCAGGAAACAATCTCACTAAGGATTCTCATATTGCAACAATTAGGAATCAGGTTAGACTCTGGACTTTGGAAACTATCCTTATTTTAGTATTACATGTGATTTGACCATATTTTAATTATGTGGATTTATGAAGTTTATTTCACTGGTGTGTCCATATTTGGTTTTCAAGTTATGGGAACCACGATTCTTGATTTTATTTGGAAAGCTCATGTTGAAAAAGTTTAGCATATCATAAAAAGTAGATCATTCACAATAGTTCACTACTTGATTGTAATTTTTCATATGGAAGTTGGTCCTCCAAGAACTGGGAATGATCACTATATTTTGATATTCATCCTTTCTTTGAAAATGGCCATTGCATTTCTCCACTACAAGTTTCATTGGCATTCAAAAGGGCATTGGTTCTCATTTATTATGTCTTTATCCTTTCCCAAATTCCATAGTCAAGAGAGATAGGCCATCTATTACTATTCATGTTATGCATTTCATCGTCACTGCAAGGATGAAGTTAATGATACTAACCTTCAATAGAAGGACTATCAAGTCCTACTAACACAGCAATTTTACCCTACAAATCATTTATAGAAAAACATGAAAATTTCCATGGCCTTGCACTCTAGTTTCAACGCTTCCAGTAGTTGGTGGATGGGTAGTATTTGACCTCTAAGCCTATTGACAATGTGGATGCTCCATTTTTTGGTCCTCATTGAGTGACATATTTGTTATTGGGAGTGAACCCATTAAAGACTTCTAAATGTACTTGTGCCTATAGAATGCCAACCCGGGTGACTGCTCATGCTCCATCTTCTTTACATGTCCTTGTAGCTTCTCAATTTCAACTTCTTGTTCCATGGATTTTTCTCTTAGGCATTGATTTTCCACATCTAACAGGAATTCCTTCGATTTAATAGTTCCCAACTACTCTGTAAGGGAGGTCTGCTACTGTGAAAGCTCCTCCACCCAATGCTCTAGATTCACCTTCCACAATTTGAGGCTCGATATCAAATCCCCTAGAATGGATTGAGACTCATCACAATGGTGCTTACATCTAGAAATGAAAAGGTAAATTGGATCATCGGTATTGACCATTAGGGGGTTGACTCCAATGCCAACTCCCAAGTACATAATGAAAGTATGCTTATGTAGCTTGCTAATCTGGGCTTATTCTTGTGTGAATGGCATATTTTTGTTTTTTAAAAACCCCAACATTCGTTGGTCTAGCGACTAATAGGTTCGTCGCTTGTATATCCATTTGGTCTCAAAGTGTGTAACTTTGTCACTCTAGTGACTACTTATTCGTCCTTCGTTTGACCTTTTTAGCTTTAGGTTTGGTCGGTCTAGTGACTAATCTTCGTCATTCTACCGACTAACCATGGTTTATTGACTAAGTTTGCCAGGGTTGTATTGGTCACTCTTGCGACTAATATTAGTCGTTAGACCGACTAACATTCATCACTAGATCGACTAATTATGGTCGCTAGAGTGACCAAGGTTATGTTTTCCTTAGAGATGTTAGCAAGGCTTGGGACTAAAGTTGGTCACTAGACCAACTAATCTTGGTCGTTGGACCGACTAATGGTAAATTTTCCCTAGTGTGAATAGGCTTCTTTTCCTAGTCGCTAGACCGGAGAAGATTCATGTGTGGTCCCTAGACTGACGAATTGATTCCGACGGAAAAAAAAATCATCTTGGTCGCAACAACGACCCTATTCCGACGAAACTTCATCGCTTCTTCGTCGCAAAAACGTTCAAATTTAGTAGTGACTTCCCCACTTTGTGGATGGTAAACGGCTTCTTTTTCCAATGGAATATCTCACGAGAAACG
>JZKD02S2069344.1:211804-223300 GCA_000966675.3 Picea glauca | reverse complement strand
AGTAGCCGTCACATCTCTTCTCAGAGATAAGCTACCACCATTCTAGCGAGTCTTTCACTCTGTATTTTTACAGTCTTTGTACATTTCTTTCATTAATAGAAATCATGTATTACTTATCTTTGTGTTTATGGTTGCATCTATAATACATTTCTGTTATATTATTGGATATTCACGATAACTCTATGCATTTCTTTATTATATCTCCTCTCTCATTTCGTGCCGAAAATAATCTGGATCGTGAACCATGGTGTTATTAGATAATCATTCTTGTCATGCCACTTCAATCCAATTTGGTACTAATAAGGATAAGGAAAAGAGATATCCTTCCTCCTTATATTTCCTATACAAAGCATTGACCACTACATTATATTATCCCTTCATGTATATGATATCATAGTCATAAACTAACATCTTAGCGAACCACTTGTGCTACTCTAGTGATGAAAACCATTGTTCCAAAAATTACTTCAAGTTATTGTGCTCTATCTTGATCTAGAAACACCTCCAAATAATATATGAATGAATACATAGATAGCATGAAGGATGGACATCATTTTTCTGTCATAAGTGAATTTTCCCAAATTTTAGTAACGCAATGTTTTATTATTAAATGACAATGGGTGCCCCTCTTGCATCAACACAACCTCAATAACTCTTCTATAGGCATCACATTCCAAGACAAAATTCTTAGTGAAATCAAACATTGTTGAGATCAGGGTGGTACACATGAATGGTGTTTAAATTTAAAAGGTTCTCTCTATTTCCTTGCTATAGAAAAAGGCATTCTTCTTGATCAAGGTGGTAAATGGGGTTACAATTTTCCCATAATTCTTCACAAACTTCATATAATATCCTATAAGTCCTAAAAAATCACATAGGATTTGCATAGTCTTATGGCATGGCCAATATTTCATTGCATCAATTTTAGTAGCATCCACTCCCACCCTTTCCTGACTAAATATGTGGCCTAGGTATTCCAATTTGAAAGTGTCAAAATCATATTTGGAACACTTAAGGAACAAATAGTTATCCTACAGTAATTTTAAGGATTTATCAACATGATCCACATATTATCGCTAGATCTTGTTGAAAATCAAGATATCATCAAGGAATACAAGTGTAAAGTCATGCAGAAAGGGAAAAAAATTATTGTTCATGAGGCTCTTAAAAGTGGAGGGGGGATTGTAAAGACCAAAATCCATCACAAAAAATTCATAATGGCCTTCATGTGTGTGTAAGGTACTCTTAGGAATATCTTCCTCCTTCATCTAAATTTGTTGATACCTAGAGAGAAGATCTAGTTTAGTGAATAATTGGGCCCAATGAAGCTCATACAATAGGTTGTCAACAACTAGAATGGAAATATTTTAGGGTGAGTGCATCAAGTTGATGGATGATAAAGTGGCAATAGGGTGAGCATGAACGTGCTCACGCAAGAACGCGTGTGAGTTTCTAGGAAAGCACATGTGTTCTTTATGTGATAGGTTTAGAAAACCCCAAACCTCCACTCAGCATGCCACATGGGCACATTCCCAAGAACGTGTGTTTGTTCTTGTCGGGTCTAATAAAAGGGCTTGCAGGCACGATTTATGGCCATTTTGACCACCGCACCTCACGTTTTAGGAGCTATTGAACAAAAGGAAAGGAGGGTTTTTCTCACCAAGAATCGAAAATATCCAAAAACCCTCTTAGAGGCAATCCAGGTATGTATTTGTGATTATTTTCTTGTTTTTTTAATTTCTTCAACTATTTATTTACATATTTTTTTATAATTTTTTAATTTAATTAAAAAAAATGACCTAATTTATATGAACTCCCTTATTAAATTGTAAAAAAATAATTAAGATGGAACCTGGACACAATGAAAACCCCACACAACCACATGAAAACCCTAACCCACCACAACCACCAAACATAAACACAGAAATTTATGAAGGGTTGACCTCTATGAGATCAATTGTCTGTGACTTAAGGAGTACAAGAGAGCCTAGCTAATTATCATTGACCACTTCATTGGATGCCATTATATCATCCATTGCAAGTTCCCAAGAGAAATTAACCATTGTTTCTGAATACAGGGCTAGGATGTTTGACTATTATAGGAATGACATCAATAAAAACCAAGTTAGTGACTTGAATATTATGAAACAAGATTTGATGTCACTATTTATTGAACCTAGAACCAGACTACAACCACTAGTAAACAAGAGACATATTTGTATGGATTGGTGCATCAACCAACAATTTAAGGATAACTAGATGGATAGATGGTTCATGGTGTTTGAAAAACCTCTCTACAATAGCAGGGAGGTGCCTCTATATTTCCTTAGGAAATTATAGGCAGATTTTATTTTGGGTCACAATGTCAACTACTTTGACATTGGTGAATTCTAAGGGGTGGGTCTAGGGTTCACATAGGATAGAGAGTATGCTATTGTAACATCTCGCTCCACTGAGCACACTTTTATTGACTTATTCTTTGAGGACACTTGCGTGAAAGTGATCCAGTTATGGTATATTATGATTTCCTTTCGATTATGGGTTATATATGATGATGATGATGATGTGTTGTGACTTATCCTTATTTTGATGTATATGTATTGGCAGATGCTATTGACGAGTTTTGCTAAGTGTGCAGGACACATGACAGGTTATGGATGTTGATGGCATCAATGGACTTCCTTGGACTCTGGATTGAGTCAGGAAGTGGATTTTATTGTTTGAGTATTTCATTTACGCACATGTGATATATGATTGATTCAATATTATTTATGTATATGGATTATTGACATTGTTTTTGTCCATGGATGCAGGCTTGAAAATGCTTTCTAATCCGACTCACATAAGGAGTAAAGGGGTATGATCCGGATTTTATGAGTAGAACGAAATGACTACATATTATTAACAGGTGCTTAACACAAATTAACAGAGATACAGTAAAACTGGTTTTCTATTCAATAAGGAAATAAGATGAAACTGTAAAATGCAACGGAAACAAGCTTGCTGGAATGGTGGCGGCTTATCTCTGAGAAGAGATATGACGGTTGCGCTCATTCACAAGAAGATCATTACAATGAGGCTCTGAAGGAATTTTTACAATAAAAAGGAATGCCAAAAACCCTAGACATCCAAAAACCTAACCCTAGGAGATGAAGCACCAAAAGTCATGTGGGCCCCGTCTGGGTAAGTTAGTACATCAACTTCCCGGGGTCGTAACTTTTGCATATGATCTCCGTTTTAGGAGTATGATAGCTCATTGGAAAGGTATAGTCGAGGAGATTCATTTTGGGGCTCAGTTATGCTTTTGAATATGAGTGAGAATATCGATCCCGAAAAACCTTAATTTAGGCCCTCAAAATGGCCCCGGAAGTTAAAACTGCTAAAAATAGTAACTTGCCAAAATTGCCAAAAAATTGTTTTGAGCCAGTTAGAAAAGGTGGGTGAACACCTATATCCACCTGAATCAATCCTCCCTCCTTAGGAATAAATTTTCTCCATTGAATTGAGTTCCCCCATCAGATGAGTAAATTTCTGTTGAATTCGGCCCCGGGTGAGCCACTTGCCTTGGTGCAGGAGTTGTCTTGCTTTGACGACTCGATAAAGTTGGATCCTTTGTTTTTGAGTCCCTTGATATGTGTGTCCACAATCTGATCACTGGATTCTTTTTGTATGCAGTCAGCATTGAGCTATGTTGGTGTCAGTTGTTCTGCTACGTCGAAGGTGTCCAATAATGGTGGGAAATAAGGACAAAGGAGATCCACGTTGAACACTGGGTGCAGGCCAAGGAAAGGAGGAATGTTGAGCTAAAAATCACTATCCCCCATGGCCTTGGTGATGTTTTACAACCCATAATAGAGTGGGCGAAGCTTCTGATGGGGTCTTGTAAGGCGTTCTTTCTACAAGTGCAACCAAACTTTTTCGCCCACCTGAAACTTATGTGGCACCCGATGTTGATCATGGCGTTTCTTGTACTTGTCATTAGACTTCTATAGGATATCTTAAACATGTTGGCGGATGTGCTATATCCACTCAATGAACCGGGTGGCTTTGTTAGCTTCAGTTGAATCAGGAGATGAGTCGGTCGAGGTAACCGCAAGGGGAAGTGAAACATCTATGGGACCCAATGGTTGGAATCCCAACCCCATCTGAAAGGGGTTGTGGTCGGTTGATCTATGAAGGGCTCGGTTGTAGCTATGTTAGACATAGGGAAGGCTCTCATCCCATGTGCGAGGGTGATTTGAATTATACATGCGAAGGATATGCACAATCATTCTATTTACGACCTCGGTTTGGCCATCTGTCTAGGGGTGGAAGGCCATGGATTTGGTGAGCTTGGTTTCCAGTAGTGACCAGAGGCTCAACCAGAATGTGCTAACAAATTGACTGTCTCGATCTGAGACAATGGTTTGTGGGATTCAAAAATGTACCTAGACCCGTTCAAAGAAGATCTTGGCAGTGGCCTTTGCTGTGATATTCTTCTTGCAGGAAACCAGAATCGCCATCTTAGAAAATCGATCAACAACCACAAAAAAACAATCATTTCCCCACTTGGTGGATGGGAGGCCCGACATGTATTCCATTGAGATGGATTCTCATGGCCTGTCAGGATTAGGAAGAGGGGTGTACAGGCCCTGTTTCTTAGTGGGGGGTTTGGCAATAGTGCAGGCAATGCAGGACCTGATATACTTACTGACATCTTGTTGAAGTTTCGGCCAGTAGAAATTTTTTTGTAGCATCACCACTGTATTTTCGACGTCAAAGTGTCCTGCCACCCGACTGTAGTGGGTTTCCCAGATCATCTTCGCTCGCTCACTTGATGGAACATAGATATGGCCCAGATGACACAACAACCCATCCTAAAGATGGAAATTATCGACAACTACATTTGCACCCATCATTTTGTAGGTGGTGGCGAAGTTTGGGTCTGTCTCATAGAGTTGGGGCCATCCAGAGGTTTCATGGCCGCAAGAGTCTAGCACAGTGGTGAGTGTCGCGACTGGAAGTATGTTGAAGCAATCAAAGACGTGATTGGTGCTTCCTGTTTTATACTTGATGTTGAGCTGGAATTGTTTCAAGTATGTGGATCACTTTTGATGGCGATCATTCTACAATTTTCCTTGTGTCTGCATGAACTACAGTGGCTTATGATCAGTGTGGATGATTGTTTTCTTGCCAATAATGTAATGTCTCCACTGTAAGTAGGCTTTCACAATGGAGTACATTTCTTTTTTGTAAGTAGGGTACTTACAGACAACATGTGATAGTGTATCGCTATGATAGGCCACGAGGTGGTCGTGCTGAGTGAGAATGACACCCGCCGCATAAGAAGCATATGTATCGATCTCAAAGGGTTGTTGCAGGTCTAGTAGTGAAAGTATTGGGGTTGAGCACAAGCACTGCTTCAAATCATCGAATGCTTGTTGTTGGGACCGTCCCCATGCAATTTTTTCCTTACCACCACCCTTGGTTATTTGGCTGAGGGCCCATGCAATATGGGAGAATCCCAACACGAACCTGCGATAGAAATTGGCAAGACCCAAGAAGCTCTGAAGATCAGTGAGTGTGGTTGGGTCTGGCCAGTCACGAATGACTTGGATCTTGGTTGGATCCACATGTACACCATGTTTATCAATGATGTATCCTAGGTAATGGACCTTGTCCATGCCGAAGGAGAATTTTTTCAAGTTGGCATATAGCTTGTGCTACCGCAGGGTGTGCAGAACCTGCTAAGTATGTTGCAAGTGTTCGGCCCAAGTCTTGTTGTAAATGAGAATGTCATCCACATACACCACTACAAAAGTATTGGTGAATGGTCACAGGATATCATCCATCATACTCAAGAAAGTGGTTGGAGCATTTGTCAAAGCAAAGGGCATGACCAACCATTCAAAAAGGCCTTCCTTTGACTTGAAGGCAGTTTTTCATACATCTTTCTGTTCTTTCGGGACCTGGTGGTAGCCAGACTTCAGATCAATCTTACTGAAGTATTTGACCCCCCTGAGTTGATTAAGGAGGTCATCAATTCAGGAAATCGGGTATCGGTTTCTCACTATGATTTTATTTAGAGCCTGGTAATCAATGCAAAGTTGTTAGGTTCCATCTTTCTTCTGTACCAGCACGATTAGGCTCCCGCAAGGTGATGATCTAGGATGGATGTTCCCCTTGTGGATAAGTTCTTGGATTGGTCATTTGATCTCCTCATTCTATAACAGAGAGAGGCGATAGACTGACCCATTGGGAAGTGGTGTGTCGGGGGTCATATCGATGGGGTGCTTGACCTGGCAGTGCAGAGGTACCTCAGTAGGTGAGGAGACAATACTTGAGTATTCTTCCACGAACTTGTCTACTTTCTTCTGCTGTGTGGAGAGGTAGGTCGCAGAGACCCTGGATGTGGTTGTGATCTTTCGCTTATTCTGAGAGAAAATCACGAAGAATAAAAACTTCCTCGTCTAAGAGATGACCTTCTTGCATTGCTTAGCAGAGATCAAGGAAATAACACTAGGTGGGACTGCTTCGGGTATCCTGTACAATTTCTTGTTCAAAGTAATAATAACACTATGAAGCCTGGACTCATATACAACATGACGTTTCCGTAAATAAGGTTGGCCTAAAATAACATCACAAACTTTGAGAGGAGAAACATCACACAATACCTCGTCTTTGAAGGGCTTGATGTCGTACGACAGTCGGGATTGTTGGCTGACGCGGAGATCTCTTCCTTGACAGAACCATCCAATGGTGTAGGGTTGTGGGTGCGGCGTTGTTAGCAGGGCCAACTGCTTGATGACCTCTGCTAATATGAGGTTCTTTTGGCTACTACTATCAATGATGAAGTGCAGTGGGGTGCCTTTTACCCACATCTGTGAATGGAAGAGGCGTTCTCCTTCTTCTAGCTCATCTAGTTCACCAGCCTGGAGCTTGGTGGTAGCAACGATGGCACTAGGTTCTATGTCAATGATCTATATTCCCCTTTTTGGTTATGGCTCAGAGTTAGAACCCACATCTGATTCAGAGGCTTTCACTTCGGCTACCAGTGATTGCTTTGAGCAGCAGTCAGCAGTGTTATGCCAAGGGCTCTTATGGAAGTCGCACCACTTCCCGGTATCTTTCTTTGTCTTTTTGGTGTCCTTATTTGCTTGCGGCTTGGACTGGTTGTCCTAATATTGTTCATATTTTCTTTGTCCTTTGTTTTGTGGGTTGGAACCACCCTTTCATGGATTTTGTTGTGAGGGGTTTTCAGGCCCAAATTGTCACGTCTTTTTTTTGAGCTTCTGCTCGATTTTGACAGCATATCGGTAGGCCGCACCCAAGGATGAGATGTCCAGAAATTCAATTTCAATATGGATGTATCTATTCAGAGTGTCACGATAATTGAGCACTAGATTTCGCTCTGAATCTTTGATGCCCATCTTGGTGCGCAAGGTATGGAAGATATTTGCGAAATCTGGCACTGCTTGGTCTCTTTCTTGCCGCAGTGTGGTCCATTTGGTATACAAGTCGTCATAACTTTAGAAAGGGTAGTATTGTTTCTTAATAACATCCCTGAAGGATTCCTAGGTGGCCGTGACTGTAAATAATGAGGGTTCATTTTTTTCCTTTTTCTCACAAAAAGTTTCCCACCAATCTTTGACATGGGAAACAGCTTTGAGGAGCGCAAAAGTAATATTTTCTCTATTTGAAAAGTTAAGGACAGAAAAATACCCTTCTAGTAGATTCAACCACTTGTCTACAGCATCTGCGTCTATCTGACCTTCAAATATAGGAATATCAAAGTTTATTTGTACCTTGAAGGGGGCGTTGCCTCCGCTTGAAGAAGATGTGTTGCCTGTTGGTAGCCGTCGAAGGATTTGCGAGAAACTATCCATCATCTCATTCCTTTGTTGCGTGAGGGCTTCCTCAATCAAAAGTTTGAAAGATTCTCTTGTCTTGTCATTTTTCTTTTCTCCTACCATGAGAGGTCACTTGGGCATGTGAGAGCTTGTGTCCTCAAGAGAAACAAGCTCAAGACCCAACTCTTTGTACTCCTACCTCGTTGGGGACATGCATTAAGACGACAAGGAGCAGACCGCTATGATACCACTGATTTGAATTTTATGAGCAGAATGAAATGACTATAGATTATTAATAGGTGCTTAACACAAATTAACAGAGATACGGTAAAACTGGTTTTCTATTCAATAAGGAAATAATCTGAAGTTGTAAAATGCAGCGAAAACAAGCTTGCTGGAATGGTGGCGGCTTATCTCTGAGCAGAGATGTGACGGTTGCACTCATTCGCAAGAAGATCATTACAATGAGGCTCTGAAGGCCTTTTTACAATAAACAGGAATGTCAAAAACCCTAGACATCCAAAAACATAAACCTAAGAGATGAAGTGCCAAAAGTCATGTGGGCCTCATCTGGGTAAGTTAGTACATCAACTTCCTGGGGTCGTAAGTTTTGCATATGATCTTCGTTTTAGGCGTATGATAGCCCGTTGGAAAGGTTCGTCGAGGAGATTCATTTTTGGGGCTCAATCATGCCTTTGGCTATCATTGAGAAGCTCGATCCCAAAAAACCTTCATTTAATCCCTTAAAATGGCCCCGAAAGTTAAAACTGCTAAAAATAGTAAATTGTCAAAATTGCCAGAAAATTGTTTTGAGCCAGTTGGAAAAGGTGGGTGGCCACCGATATCCACCTGGATTAGGGTCATGCATAGAAACCAAACATTTGAGGGAGAGGTGCGACAGCATCCCTGTCACACCCCACTAGCACTCTCGTCGTGGTCTAAACTATAGGTTAATGATTACCTATTTCAAGAGGCCCACGATGTCGTGAGGGAAGACTGATACAGTCGCTCATGAAGATTTATGAGGGGCGTGAAATAAGGTGGAATCCTTATTCCTTACAAGACCTTAGCCTCTCACAAGGTCGACCGAATGGATTGTTGACTCCAAAGGGTCAAACAAACTTCCAAAACCAGTCAAAGGTGAGTGGCACCTTTGGAGCACGGAGGTGTGTCTTGAAGGAAACGTCACATAATTAAAACTTGAGTCAATAAATCTAAGTGGCCTAGAAAACATTGAAATGATTAGACCTTGTTAGAATAATTTAATTAATTAAACAATAAATTTTAATAATAATTAAAAAAAGCCTAACAAGATTCTAAGCCTTAGTCTAAGTTTAAGTAAGAGACTAATTAAAAATATTAAACAAATTAAAAGAATTAAGATAAATCAAATTCAAGGAAAAAGTGAGTAAAATCATTGGATAAGATGCACATGTGTGCATGAAATTAATAAAATGGATTTTTAAAATAGAAGGAAATAATAATATGAGAGAATAAGTGTACATAGAATAGAATGGAAAAGGCATCTCACATATTCTTGGTAATGTTATGCTGCCAAAATTTTGTGGACTGTGTTTTACTTGTGAGAGTTGGGATACCAAACTTGTAGAAAGAGTGGAAGCTCTTCCTTGCGAGGCAAGCCTTGGAGCTAATGTTTGTTGGTTTCTTGTGTGTGGCCCCTTTGCAGCTCGGGGGGCTAAGGAGGAAGAAGATTACCCCTAGCATTGGCTGGGAGGTACTGGTGAAGTCTCGGTGATTAACAAGCGGGAGTAAAGAAGGAACTCAAGCCCACGTTGAAACACGTCCTCCATTCGCCATAGTCGGTTTCGGTAAATTATTCTAAAATATTACTTTGTATAAGGAGCATATTTGTATATTAGAATTGTTAAAAATCAAGGTAGTATGGTTGTAATTTCTGGAACAAACCTTACAATCTCACAGAAGAGCCATTCTGTAAGCTAGAAACAAAATCTCTTGTTCGCTACCAATCTATTTATAAACTGGAATATATAAATTTACTTACTCGCTGCCATTTATTTTACAACTTCTGAATTTAGAATGTATAGTTACTGTCAAGAAAATGTGTTTTCTTAAATCGAATTTTTATGGTCGCTACTTATTTTGTTTGTAGCAATGAAATTTAAATTGTTAAAAATGGTGCCAAAATTGTGTTGCAACCCCTGAATTTTAATATTCATTTAAGCACTATCAAGTTATATTCCAAATCGGGTAAATCAGAATTTTATGTTGTCAAACAAAAATCTTGGACAACCAATGCGTGGATTCTTCTCTTAATACTTTTCCGCCATCCTACAGTTGACAATTGCAAGTACCGGCGTTATCCCTTTTTTTTTTTTTACAAAAATGGTTATGGATTGTATTAAAGGGGTGGACTAGCCACAGAATCGGTTACAAATTAGTCTCAAGTTTTCTGGACCTATTTTTCTGCACCATTCTGCCTTTATAGCTAAAGGCTTGTGATCTGCACTAGATTATGAACTCCTTCAGTATCTATTACTGTGTTTCAGCATCTATTTCTGTGTTTCAGCATCTATTACTGTGTTTCAGCATCTATTTCTGAGTTTCAGCATCTATTTCTGTGTTTCAGCATCTATACAGTATTGTGTTTCAGCATCCAATTCAGTACTGAGATTCAACAACTGTTTCATCACTGTTACAACCCTGAGTTTCAGCATCTGATACAGCACTGTTGCAGCACTGTGTTTCAGCATCTGAACAGCACCGTGATTCAGCATCTGAACAACACCGTGTTTCAGCATCTGAATATCCCTGTGTTTCAGCAACTGTGACAGCACTGTTTCAGCAACTATAACAGTATTGTGTTTCAGCAATTGTTACAGCACTGGGATTCAACAATTGTTTCAGCATTCTGATTCAAAATCTGTAACACATTGTTACAGCACTGTGATTCAGCAACTGTGACAGCGCTGTCTTTCAGCAACTGTAACAGTACTGTGTTTCAACCTCTGTTTCTGCGTTGTTTCAGCCTATGCTCCAGCACTGTTTCGACTCTTCCCCTCTCACCTTCCTCAGACCATCGCACCTGCACTTTGGATTCCTTCCTGCCAATTTTCAGAAATCTGCAATTTCTAACTGGGGAACCCCTGATGGGATCTTCTCCCCGAACTCTAAGGGATTGGTTCATGATTTTCTATTCCATTCACGTTGACAGGGTGGTTCCTCTGTTCGCTTCGTGGTCTGCCAACTGATTAAGATTCCTGAGGACATGGTATAACTTCACCTCTTCGAATTCTTTCATCTGATCTGTAACCTTCTTATAATAGTGTTCCAGCCCCATGTTTTTGGGAGCCCTCCTCTGATTGAGAGCTTGTATAAAAATTCTAGAGTCGCCTATGACAGCCAATTTTGCTATTGATAACCTTCGAACCTGAGCCAACCCCTGCCAGATTGCTAAGATTTCAGCTATATTATTTGTGTTCTGACCCAGCCCCCAGGCAAAGCTGAGCACAATTTTCCCTGAGATGTCGAACAGAACCCCTCCGCTTCCCGCGGGGCCAGGATTCCCTTTCAAAGCCCCATCCACCTGCAGGATATGTTTCTCCAAAGAAGATCTCCACTTTATGAACTCTTGTTCCTCCAGCCTAATTTCCCAATGGGAGTAGTGTTTGGGAATTTTCTTGGTTCT
>JZKD02S2069344.1:197281-208217 GCA_000966675.3 Picea glauca | reverse complement strand
TGGCAAGTTGGGGAGCCTGACCCAAACAGGCACCTCCTTTGGCAGTTCCGCCGTGGGGTCGAAGTCTGGGGTCCATCGGTTCAGATACAACCCCTGGGTTCCCATAAAGTATGGTTCGTTTCTGAAAATGAGGTCTTTGTCTTCCTTGTTTATAAACTCGAAGAGAAAAAAGCCGTTGCTCAATGGATAGCAGGTAACTCCTTGCTTAAGAAGGGGCTTCCAGTTCCTTTGGACCCATGCGTCAGTGGTTTTTGCTGAGGGCCAGAGACCCATAAACTAGCCTACCAGCCCTCTCTCGGAGAGAGCTAGGGCTATCTTGACCGCTTGCGTCTCTGGCAGGGCGATTTCTGGGATTTCCTCTAGTTTTTTTATGAATTTTGGAACCGGAACAAAGTGTTTGTGCTTACCTCCGCTGGCGACCAGCTTCCTGAACGCGACCGAGTCTGAAATCGGGGGGGGAGGGGCCGAATCCTCACCCCCAGGGGCGGCCATGGCCGCCGCTGGCTTCAAATGCGAGCCCGAGGCAGACTTCCACGAACCCTCAACAGAAATAATCTAGATTTGAACAGAGAGCTCTTCAAAAAATCATCAGTCCGCCCAGATCCATCATTCTAATTTGCGGTTCAACAGTATGCGTGGCTGAGAAAGAGGAGGGGGGGCCAGAAAGGCCCTGGAGGGAGACCTGGAGGCCCAGCAGCAGGAGCTTCCAGGCAGGGAAGCCGCAGGAGGCAGCACGGGGGCGCAGAGAAGCTAGGTCAGGCGCAGCTCCGCAATTTTGTGTGGTTTTGTTGTTACTCCCAATTGCTTAACTACTTCTTCTAAGTACCGGCGTTATCCTTACTACGCGTGGAGTTATACAATCTTGCACTTGTCTGCGCTTTACTAACCTATTAATTTAACTAATTTAGCAAAAATGAAATTACCTTGCCTTATTAAAGTAACCCTAATGAACGATTTTAAGAATTTGAGACTTAATAAGTCTTAGGTTATGGCTTACTAATAATAAGGATTGAAAAAAAAATTATAAAATGCTTTAACTTTGAGTGTCTAAATAAATAAGTTAGGATAGGTTATTAATAACTTGTCATATTTTTAGTGAAATTAAAATTTGCACTAACAAACTTTGTTAATTGTTTATAATTCTTATTATTAATATTTAATTGAATTTTTGGGAATCCTTTGGAATTAAATGCGACATAGTTATTGGAAGTGCATAAAGGATTATGTGCATCTTCTTAACCTTAGAGGTTGAAAATTTGAGTAATTCTTCTAAATATTACTTACCGCAAGTGTTGTAGCTTAGCCCAAGCGTTGTAGCTTAAAATATTAAATGGTTTACTTAGTTGAACTCATTTAAGAAATGATATGTAAATATTTTATGATTTTATGTTTTTGGTTTATTATTGATTATCTTTTCATGGAGTCTAGTTACTATGATGGTTGGAATAAATGAACGTGTAAAGTGATGTATATATTTGGTTATATTAAATTGTTATAATTAAATATTTAAGCAAGGATCTTACTAGGATCTATAACTCATTAACTAATGTTGGTGACTGATTTTAAAGATTGCAATTAAATAGTTGATTGATGTATTTTATAAATCAATATACTAATGTATTGAAAAGTTGTGTGTTTCCATTTGCATAAAATCGCACAAGTAGTGAATTCCATTATTTGTGATTAACTTAAAGAATTTATTACGTTTGGTTAACTATATCTTGCGGCGTAGTGATTAGATGGTTACTTTATGGGATTTAGATACTTCCTTGTTCCTCAGAATAGTCGCCAGTCCCGAGACCTTAAATAATCTAAATCAATCGGATGAATCCTAGACTTGAGCATTGATTATGTGTCTTGGAGGTCCTAACCTTGTAGGCTAGGTTGGGTAGGTAGAAATTTTTGTTATCTTATGTGAAGTGATTGATCTTTTAGTAACAATGATGTTGTATTTGATTCTTGGTGTGTAATGATGCAAATGAGAATAGATTGTGAATTGTTAATGTATGTCATTGTCGCATACCACTTATTCTAAATGTTGATTTAAAAATATAAAAAAAAAATTACCACTATTGTACTCACTTACATTGATGTCATAATGGAGGGGTCGTTATAGCTACACATTACCCTATCCTAGGTCCTCATCCTCCTAGGAAAAGGCTAAACCCTCTACTCAGCATCTTCCCATTGTAGAAGGCATCCAGCAGACACAACTATCTTTATTAGCGTTGACTCATAGCCTGGTGAAGCATGGGAGTTTTGTTTCACTATATCGGCAAGAGGTGCTTGTTGGTGAGGTTGGAAAAGGGGCTAGACCTTCAACCCCTACATCAGAGTGCAGTTGAGAGACTATTCATGGATAGAGTAGTCATTTATGTGATCTTTATATATGCTCGAGTTGCAAGAAGACTTGTTATGGGTCGATAGAGGCCAATGGACATCATATTTTCATGGAGGAGGTTAGTATATTAACCATGTCTATGTTATTCATGATTATATATATATATATATATATATATATATATATATATAGTATTATGTGTATTTATTTTGATATATTATTGTATGATTTTTTTCAGTTGCTACGCCCATATAGAAGACCCTCTACGTAGGTAGATGCATTGGTGTCAATATCCACCACTACAGAAGGAATCCAATAGACATAGCTATATTTGTTAGTGTTGGCTCAGATCCTAGTGTAACATGGGAGTTTTTTCACTATATCGGAAAGAGGTGCATGTTGGTAAGGTTGGCAGAGGGGTTGAAACTTCAACCCCTACATATGAGTGCATCTAAGAGAAGGTGCATGGACAGACTAGTCATTTATGTGAGCCTCATAGATGCTTGAGTTGCGGGAAGACTTGTTATGGGCCGATGGAGGCCAATGGATGTCAGAGTTTCATGGAGGAGGTTAGTATCTTAAAAATATCTATGTTCTTCACGATTATATATATATATATATATTATTTTGTGTATTTATTTCGATATCTAATTGTATGAGGTTTTTCAGTTGCTACACCCATATAGAAGACCCTCTACGTTGGTAGACACATTAGTGTTGATCTCCACCATTGATGCAGAAGTAGAGGCAACATGTTCATTCGATGTACCACATACACAGGTAGTGTCACATTTGATAAATTCACCATAGTGATTTATTTATTTTATGTCATCCTCAAATATAATATTCTTGTGCTTCTACGAGTTGTAGTGTCATGTGATGATGAGCCATGTCCACCTGGGATGGACAAGTCAACACCTTCACAGGTATCATGTGTTGAGTTTTTTTTTTTTGTTTGTTAGTTTGTCTGTGACATGTGGGACTAACCTGTGGCTAAGAAACCATGACTCGGGGGCATCCAAGCCATCAAATTCACTCGGGGATCGCACCCGACCTGAGCCACACCAACCCTTAACATGGATAGATTTTTTGTCCCCGCAGGTTTCGAACCAGTGACTTTAACATCACGGAGTGCCTTAATAGTACACTTCGTCACCGACTGTCCTACACCTCGGGGACGGTATCATGCGTTGAGTTAAATCTTGTTTAAAGCTCAAATTTGTTATACGTTTTTGTTAAATTTTAATTTTTGGTACTAATAACAATATTATTAGTATGTATGCGGGTTGCATCACCCATTGTTGGGTCATCTATCCCACCATCGTTTCATTCACCACAAAACCTACATTCCACCCATCATTGTTCTCCAACTACAAGGATAGTCCATTCCTTGGGCAGTACCCTTCCCCAGCTCTTGGGATACCTCTTTCCAACCCAATGGTTTTACCATCCCTTGTACATATCATGGGGATTTATTGCCACTTTCCCACACCATATTTCATATCCCATCCATCCATAGTGGTTTCACCCATAAGCCACCCACATGTACCACCTTTTCCATTGCATCCATCAATAGTGGATGCACTTGTACGCCAACCACCCCCACCACCATTTCCATATGTGTCATCCATTGAGGGTACCATATTAAATGTTTCCTCGGAGTAGGTTGTACATTCGAATGCTCCACCTTCCAGCAACTCTCTACCTGATCTGGGATCTTTTCGTCAGGTGACTTATTAAAGAATTGCATAAAATGAGCATAAACAAAAGTACACCATAAAGAAGGAAAATCTCAAAATGAAAGAGACATAATCATGAAATATGAACACAAAGAACTTGATAATGGAGTTCATCCCTGGTGGAATACGTCTCCGGGTCCTGCTCTCAAATGGGTAGGTATTTTTATTAACTCCACAAAAGAATTGGGCAAAATACATAAGTATACCTCATTCTGGAGCTAAGCCATAGAAGCATTGCTTAGATCAAAAAAATAACACTACCACTGCATTCATGGCGTCATTTTACCTAAAAATGATTGTCTCCATGCCTCAATCCGAGTCAGACACTTTTAGGCCCCCAAGACACCCCTGTCTCGATTTCCATGCCACTGATCCTACAATTAATGACTGACAAATCTTGAAATCCATGCCAAAATATAGAAAAATTGCACCCAAATCCATACTGTACAGATGCGCTCAGCTTGCCCCTTCTCTGTTCTCTTGTGTGTTGGAATGCATTGCCCGAAACCCCCTTATATACAAGTTTCTGGAAAGTTATGCCATAAGTGAAGTTGTTGGCTTGTTGATTGGCATAGCTAAATTTAGGCATTCAGTTTGGCGGAGGTCCCGGGGTCGAATCCCACAGACCTCCATTTTAACACATGGTTTATAATAGTTTTGGTGTGCTTGCTAAAAATGGCGGAGGTTACAAACTGGCGGAGAAAATGGTGGAAATGCTAAATTTGGAGGTGGTTGATTTTAAGCCCCTAGGTGGGTGGAATAGTATGGTCATGTGGCACTAGAAAATGTGAACAGGGGCTGGGCTGAAGGCCTAGCGCCCCCCCTTTGGCACCTTAGTTTAAAGTCTAAGCTTAAATAATAATTAAACCATATTGCAAACAAGAATCAAGGTGTGGTATAGTGGTTAGTGCGTATGTGTGGGGCCTTTGGCTACTTGGAGGTCATGAGTTTGACTCTTGGGGAGTTGATTAAACTTTTGCATATACCAACCATTGGAGGGGTGCCATGTGGTAGCCCATGACTAGGCCATGTGGCACCATATAATTTGTCCATGAAAACTGTCACTTGTCACCATATGATTCGCCCATGAAACTGACACATGTCATCACTCAACTTGCCCACGTGTCTGCATCCTTGACACATAATCTTGCCAACTCAGTTGTGCCACATGTCACCCTTTCAGTGGTGCCACATGTCACTTTGACTTTTGCCTTTTTGACCAAGGTTGACTGAACTTTAACTGCTTATAAATTTTGATCCGTAACTCTGTTTGACGATTCATTTGCATCGTTAGAAATCTTGTGACGCACTCTTCGTGATTGTGTCCTTTTCATTGAGTTTTAGGAACTTTAATTTTTTTCCCTTTCTCTACCTGCTGGAGCCATTCTAGGCGTTCTGATTTGCTTCTGTGTGTTATGAGATGTCTTAACCTTCTCTGGATCCTTTTTGGATCACGCCTTCCCATTGAGAGCTTTTTGGACCACCAAAACCTTTCATCAATCAACTGGTAAGCGAGGGAAGATTTCCCTCACCTTATCCTTCTCAATCCACTTTGCCTTGCTTGGATATGTTCCTTTTAAGCCTACTCAAAGATAATAAACATCACCCCTGTGTGAATTCATCGTCCTTCTGTCTAAGATGATATCTTCCTGTAACTCATCCAAGTACTCAGGTGCAAACTCATCAACTGATGGTATTGAAAATTCCTCATCCTGATCCATGATCATGGGAGGCTCAAAAATTTTAAAGTTCTCTATGTTCACAACTGAATATATCTGCATATAAGGTGGAAGATCTAAGCAAAAAGAATTAGTGCCACTTTTCTCCAAAATAATGATGGGTCCATATTGGATGGGCTTGAGTTTATTGCCTTCACCCTTCAATCGTTCCTTGTTTATGTGAAGCCATACATGGTCTCCAACCTAGAACTGATGATCAACCCTGTGCTTTTCATGTCGAGCTTTATACTATGCTTGACTCTTCTCCAACTATTCGTTGAATGCCTAGTGTATCTGCTGAATCCTCTGGATGAACTTGTGGGCTCTGTCCTCTGTGCCTTCTTCATTCACATCGACATCTCTCCCATACATCAAGTCCAAAGGAATCTTTGGTAGGTACCCAAAACATGTCTCAAAAGGTGAACTCTGAGTGGATGAATGTAAAGTTCAGTTATACGCATGTTGTACATAGGGTATCTGTTCATCCCATAACTTAGGATGCTTACTGCAGTAGCCTCGAAGCAAAAGTACCACTGTTTTGTTTACCACCTCTGTCTTTCTGTTGGTATGTGGATGAAAAGTAGTTCTCCTCTTCAATTTGGTGTCCATTCTCCACAATCTAGTCCAAAAACCCCCAAGGAATCGAGTATCTCGATTTGAGACAATGGACGTGGGTAACCAAAAGTGAACCCAAACATGCTGAAAAAAGAGATTAGCAGTCTGCTCAGCAGTGATATGTTTTTTACATGGAATCAAGATACACATCTTGTTGAACCTATCCACTACGACATACAAATAATCATGACCCCCTCTGGTCATTGATAAACCCCCTACAAAATCCATGGAAATGGTTTCCCATGGATGGGATGGAACAGGAAGTGGTGAGTATAGCCCCAATTTTCTATTAGTGGGCTTACAAGTAGAACACATCGCACACCCCTTTACATATTTACTTACAATTGCTTTCATTTGAGTCCAATAACAAAACCTCTGCAAATGAGCCATAGTTTTTCCTACCCCAAAATGCCCCAATACAAGAGAAGTATGAGATTCTCATATTACATGGACTCATTCACTTGTAGGAATACATAGCTTCCCAAGATGATAGAGTAACTTTCCCTACAGACAATAGTTCTCTACCTGTACACCATGGGTTATCTTCTCATATACTTCTTTAAAATCTTCATTGATGGAATATTGTTCTACATATCTATCATGAGATAAAGAAGTATTCTTCAAAATAATAGAAGCAACAATAGGAGGTCTAGAAAGCATGTTGTCTACCTTGTTACTTCTACCCTTCTTGTACTTGATTACCAAATGAAATTGTTGTAGAAAACCCATCCATCTGTAGTGTCGAGATTGTTGCAATTTGGTCTATGCCTGAAGATACTGTAAGGGTTGGTGATCTATATGTATAATTTTTTCCTTCCCTAACAAGTAATGCTTTTATTTCTTTACGCTTTGAACTAATGCATACAAATCTTTATCATATGTAGGATAGTTAACAACAGCTTGGTTAAAAGTCTCGGAGTGGTAACAGATAGGCTTATGATATTGCATCAATACTGCACCCATTGCATATCTGCTGGCATCTGTCTCAATCTTAAAAGGTTGTTGAAGATTCGACAGTGCTAATACTAGTGTGGTACTAATCTTCTCCTTCAAAATGTTGAAATATTTTTTTTGATTTCCTTCCCACTGAAAAGTGTTCTTCACACTAGTTAAGGCATGCAAAGGAGATGTGATAAAGGAGAATTTGGGAATGAATCTCCTCCAATAACGGACTGCACCCAAGAAGCTTAGGGTCTCGGTTACACTCTTTGGCTTAGGCCAATTGACAATTACATCAATTTTGGAAGGATCAATCTTCAATTGTCCTCCTCCCATGATATGACCTAAGTACACAAGTGCAGTCTTTCCAAATTCACATCTAGACATTTTCACATACAGCTTTTCCCTCTGCAAAGTATCCAATACTTGTTTTACATGCCTTACATGTTCATCCCAAGTCCCGTTGAAAACAAGAATGTCATCTAAATATACAATCACAAAGTCATCGAGGAAAGTCCTAAATACATCATTCATCACGCGCATGAAAATTGTTGGAGCATTGCAAAGCCCAAACGACATAACTAACCACTCAAACAATCCTTGTTTGGTTTTAAAGGAAGTCTTCCATGCATTATGTTCTGCAACCCTGATTTGATGATATCCACTGCACAAATCCAACTTAGTGAAATAAACAACATTCTTTAACCGATAAAGTAAATCATCTATGCGAGGAAGAGGGTATCGATTTTTCACCGTGATTTTATTTAAAGCCTGGTAATCGACACACATTCGCCATGTGCCATCTTTCTTTGGCACCATCACGATCGAAGAACCACAAGGAGATGAAATTTGCTTGATGACCCCTTGATCCAATAAGCCTTGTACCTGCTTCTTGATCTCCGTCATCTCCACAAATGGCATCCTGTACATGCTCACATTAGGCAAAGGAGAATCCTATTGCAGATGTATCTCATGTTGGATTTCCGTCTTAGGAGGTAATCCATCTGGTTCCTGAAAAATATCATCATACTTAGAAACAATATCAATTAATTCCTTTTTATGAGATGGATCACATCCCTGGAAAGCGTCGGATGTCCCGACATCTTTCTCTTTGGCAACCATGAGTACATATCTCTTATTAGTGGTTATGAGTCTTTTCATTTGCCCTACACTAACAAGCATCGTATTCACCCTCATGCTGTGAGATCTAACAATATATTCTACTCCCCCCTTTGTAAGGTGGTATTTTTTCTCATGACGAAAGAAGACTACTTTTTTATCATAAAGATATGGACTTCCCAACACTATGTCACATATATCAAGCAGTACAACATCCAAATCTACTTCATCAATCAACTTTGAAGCAATAGGAAATCCAACCCTACATTGTTTGGTGACATTAAGTGTTTCTTTGTCACATACCCAACCAAGAGGGTAAGGCTTTGGATGTGGTTTCGTTACAAGACCCATCTTCTTGACAAGTGATTCAGATATTAACTTTACTTGGGAACCCGGATCAAATAATGTATCTATCTTAGTATGTTTAGATACAACTCGTAAATGAAATAACTCAATCCTCTTTCATTCATCACTATGAGATTCATCACTGGAACTTGAACTAGCATGAAGAGAATCTTTACCTAGTACTCCAGCTGTTGTGATCTTTCCTTCATCTCCTGATTCAGAACCAAGATCTTGTTGCACTGTAGCAACAGCCTTTGTCTTCCCCTTTCTAGCGAATTGTTTCAGTTTCTTTTCCGGATGTAGTTTCCAACAGTGTTCTTCATCGTGACCGCTCCTCTTGCAATGAGTGAAAGATGGTTTTTCTCCTTCTCTCATTACTGTAGCGGTCTTCTTGCCCTTCCTTTTGAACTTCTTGAAAGTCTTTTGTGGGAAATTGGAAGGTTTCTTCATGGGATCTTCTTGAACATGTTTCCCCCTGTTCTCAAGGTGAGTGGCTTGCACACAAACTTCGTCAAGACTAGTGGGGTTAAACAAGAGCAAAGTATGACTAATATAACTATGAAGTGCGCCAATATACTTCATTAAAGTTTCATAAGAATCCAAAGGAATATTCAATGCTAAATATTTCTTCCTAAATTCCTCTATGAAACTTTGTACGTTCTGGCCTTTACTCTGTCTCAACATTTGCCATTCCATCATTGCTTTATGTAAATACCATAATGGATAGAACTGCTTCCTTATATATATTTTAAAATCCGACCATGAGGAAAGAAGCTTACCACACTTACTTATGTCCTGTAGCTTGCTCTCCCACCATATGAGAGCGGTGTATTCTAACCGAAGAGAAGCCAATTGCACTTTAACTTCCTCTTTATCAATATGTTGAACACAACAATATAATTCAACCTATCGGATCCAATTGTCTAACTTTTCAGGATTATCATCTCCATTAAACATAGGTAAAGGAAACTTTACATCAAACTTTAATAAAGGTTTCTTAAAATAGGCTTTATGGTTAGAATGTTGAGAGTGATGAGAATTCTCAGAGGAAGAAGAACTAGAACTTGAAGGTGAAGACAGAGGCTCGGGAAGATCTCCTCCAGCCCCTTGTTTTACCGAAGCATCATCATCTGCATGTGCTTCCTTTTTCTTATCCTTATTCTTCATCCTCTTCTCGTAATCTCCATACATTTGTTCAACCATTTCTGACATGCAATAAAATACCATGTGAAAGTTTTTCTCATGTTCATCACGCTTGTCCTCTTATGCCATCTTCTTTCTTCAAGATGCACGACCAACTTTGGGATTGAACATCTTAAGAGTTCCTTCACCATGATTATGCTTGGCCCTAGTAATCATTCATACTCAACAATTCAAGTCAAAGACGACTGATCTGATACCAACATGATTCGGGATCTTTTTGTCGGGTGACTTATTAAAGAATTGCATAAAATGAGCATAAAAAAAAGTACACCATAAAAAAATAAAAGCTAAAAATGAAAGAGACATAATCATACAATATGAACACAAATAACCTGATAACAGAGTTCGTCCCTGGTGGACTATGTCTCCGGGTCCTGCTCTCAAATGGGTAGGTATTTGTATTAACTCCACAAAAGAATTGGGCAAAATACATAAGTATATCTCATTCTGGAGTTAAGCCACAAAATATTTTCTCAGATCAAAAAAATAACACCATCACTACGTTCATGGTGTCATTTTACCTAAAAAATGACTGTCTCCGTGCCTCAATCCGATTCGAACACTTTCAGGCCCCCAAGACACCCCTGCCTCGGTTTCTGTGCCACTACTCCTGCAATTAATGACTGAAATATCTCGACATCCATGCCAAAATATAGAAAAATGCACCCAAATCTGTACTGTACGGATGCGCTCAGCATGCCCCTTCTTCGTGCTCTTGTGTGTTCGAATGCATTGCTCGAAACCCCCTTATATACAATTTTCTGGGCAGTTATGCCATAAGTGAAGTTGTTGGATTGTTGGTTGGCATAGATAAATTTAGGCATTCAGTTTGGTGGAGGTCCCACGGTCGAATTCCATGGACCTTCATTTTAACACATGGTTTATAACGGTTTTGGCACGCTTTCTAAAAATGGCGG
>JZKD02S2069344.1:134958-153054 GCA_000966675.3 Picea glauca | reverse complement strand
ATGGCCTTACCATTTCTGAGAAACTTGGGACAAACCTTCTGACAAAATTAATCTGGCCTAAAAAGGATTGCATAGATTTTTTGGAGGAGGGGGGAGGAAGTTTGGCAATGGCTTGAGTTCTTTCAGGATCAATGACCATTTTGTCACTGGATACTATGAATCGAAGAAATTTTCCTTGTTCCACTGCAAAGATTGAATTCTTAGGGTTGAGAGATATGTCGTACTTGCGACATCATTCGAGGACAGACCTAAGGTGAGACAAGTGATCTTTCTTGTTTTTGGAGAAAATAGTAACTTCATCAAGATAGACCACTACAGATTGATTTATGAGACCATGAAAAGAAATATCCATTGCTCTTTGGAAAGTGGCCCCGGCATTTATAAGCCCAAAAGGCATCTTCCTGTAGGCGTAAGTGCCCCACAAGGTACGAAAAGTGGTTTTTAACTGGTCTGGTGGAGACATGAGGATCTGGTTATATCCCAAAAAACCGTCTAGCAGTGATAGTCTTTCAGAACCAGATACCTGCTGAAGAATTTGTTTCATTGGAGGAACAGGTTAATTGTCTTTATCAGATGCTCGGTTCAAGTTACGAAAATCGACATAGAGTCGAATTTCGCCACTTTTCTTCCTTACAGGAACTAGATTAGACACCCATTGTGTGTGTCTTACTGGGAATATTATCTTCACATTCAATAATTTATTTAGTTCTTTCTTGACAGTTGGTTCCAACTTAGGGTGCATCTTTCTCAGCTTCTACTGAAAAGGTTGAGTTTGGGGTTTCATGGGGATGATATGTTGTATTATATTAGGGTCAAAAGATTTTAAATCATCATATGTCCAGGCGAAGACATCCTTGCATTATTTAAATAGTTTTATAAAAGAAGAACATTCTTGCTTAGAGCATCCCATTCCCAAATTGATATTTTGTGGATTATCTTTAGACCCTAGATTTATCATTTCATGAGTCAAGGAAGAACTGTTCGTTTTACAATTTACCGACCCTCTGAATTTATCATGCAAATCATAAAACTTCTCTAGTCTTACCACAGATTTAGGAATAGAGTTTACCAGATCAAATGTCGATTCAGGAGACCTAGGCTCTGATATTACCATGAAATTGCGGAGATTTTCATCGTGAGTGCCTTCATTGATAATTTCACCTTGGAAGGTGTCCTCCATATGCAAAAAGATGATGATATGTTGATCATCATCAAACACTCTCCAATTAGTGATGTTTTCTAGGATCGATGGTCTGAACAATAACTCAATTGAAAATGAATTCGGAGAAAGACCTTCTGTGGGCAATATTTTAGAAGCGACATTATCCAATAAGTTAGCCTCAGAATTACTTAATATATGAATGGAATTGATGTTAAATGCTGAAAATTTGTGCATAAGATTCCATACCTCAGTTTGGTAACTTTTCAGGTGTGGAGATAGGCAATGTATGGAATTTCTTACATGTCTGACCACAATTTATGAATCACCGAATATTGTTAAGTTCTTTAAGTCCATATCTATATATTTCCTGAGTCCTTGCAAAAGTGCCTTGTATTCGGTGGTGTTGTTTGTGCATTCAAACTCTAATCAACAAGCAATGAAAGTTTTATTGCCTGCCGAGTCGATAAGTACACATCATGCACCAGCTCCTTCTTTGGATTTGGATCCATCGAAGTAAAGTGACCATATCTGAGATTTGTCAGCAGTGTTTGGCACATTCGGTAAAGCTGTTGACTGAGTACATGTCATGAGCCTCGTCTGTTGTTCTGGATCGGTGATGGGGGACGTTTCGGCCATGAAGTTATCGAAGAAGGTGTTCATTCCCTGCATTTCAAGTGAATTAGTGGAAGCAGTAAATGGCTCATTAGAATCATTCAAATCTGTCACGGTATTCTTGAGGTAACGTTCACGATTAATCCTAATTTTGTTTGGCTGTCCATTTTCTGGCAGCCATAAATATGAAGAATTTGTTGCAAAGTAATCATGTAGTTGCTCGGACCAACCCCTGCTCAAAAATAAACCATAGACTTTGAGGATGTCAACAACAATGATGTCAATAATATGATGAACTTTAGGGTTAGAAGATAACCTAATGAGCACAATCTTTAGTTCACCAATTACATTAACATTCGTTCGATCGAGCTGAATGATTTTAAGACTAGAAGGTTGAACTTTTGCGTTGATTTTTTGGCAAACAAACAAGGGCATCACATTTGATGATGCACCGTAATATACCATGCAATTATGTACATTTCTATTGAAAATTTCAAAAGTTAACAAGAAAGGTGGGACATTTTTGAGAGTATTAACAACAAAATTTTGTTGATTTTTAGTCGTTGTCCTTGAAATTACTTTATCTACATTTTATCTGGGGGTTTAGGTGTTGTTTTTTAGTAGGGATCTTTTGAGCTGTTTTAGAACTGATTGTTGTTTTTACTATTTTTTGCGATGTTCTGAAGCATTTTCTGCAGAAGAAGAGGGAATTTCAAAAGTTTGTAAACAGAAATATTAGCCCTGAGTTTCTTTAGGTCTTCAATCAAATCATACTCTAAAACTAGGGCTGCTAAATTATGTTTTGTTTCATCTTGCTTCAAATGTTTCGGAGGCACATTAGTACTTATTTCGGAAGAGGGTTTACTCTGTGTTTTGCTTCTGGTGTTGTAAGGATGGACAGTTTCAAAATTGGCTTAAAAAATACTGTCGTAAAAATGTCCGAAGATATTGGGAGATGACTCATCTTCTTCGGCTACTTCCTCTTCAACTACATCTTTTGAATTCTCAGGGGGAAACAAGTTATCATGTGCTTCAAGGATAGTTTGCAGAGCGTATTGTAAGCGTTCAAAATTTAGACCCTCAGGGATCAGATTAGGCCGGTTGGGGGGGAAAGGCTTTCTGAAAGGATTTTTAAAACTTCCTTTGCTTGAGGATGCCTCTTCGACCGATCTCTTCAAGTCCATGACTTGATTCGATAATTTTTGGACAAACTTTTGCAAACTTTCTAAGTCTTCATTTTCTGATTGGGTTTTGGTTTGGGGAGGCCTAGTAAGAATTTCTATTTTCTTCTTAGAAGAAGAGGTTGTTTCAGCTTGGTTACTAAGATTATCTTTCAATCTCAAGATATCTTTTTTGATTTGGATTGCCTCCTCGAAGGCTTCCAGTAATGCAGACTTCTTAGAAATTTTAACCCAAATTGCTATATTATTGTGTAGAGCTTTAGTGTAATATGCCACAATAACACTTTCTGTGGGCATTGAATCAATGAGGATTTGGTTTTTTAACGTGAGGAACCTTTGGTTAAAATCTTTTACTTTCTCTTTAAGGTTCATTTTTAAGATGGAAAGTTCCATAACCAAGACTTCAGGAGATTTATCATCTCTAAACTTCTCTAAGAAACAGGTTTCAAATCTGTCCCAAGATACAATGGTGTGAGGTTGTTGGGAAAAATACCATGTAGATGCATTTCCCTCAAACGTATAAGGAAAAAGTCTACATAATACATATTCATGTTCTACACTTCGGAGTCTAATGGCTAGAATGAATTTTTTTATGTGATCCTGGGCGATTTGCTTAGAATCTGGATCGAACTTGGGTAACCATTTCTCTGGGTATTTTGGTAAAGGGTCTTGGGGTCCAGGTATAGCCACAGCATCTTGATCGAGCCATGGTCTGGCAGGATTGTTTTGGTTTGCCATGGATGTAGGTGGTGTCGAAGGCTGAGATGGTTCAGATGATGAAATTCCTTTCGTCAGATGACTCTCCTCCTAAAGAGGATGGAGACGAATGAGGTGGGGAAGGTGTAATATCAGATCCTCCGGCTCCAAGAATAGGTGTATCGGTAGGATTGACAGTATCATCTCCTAGAGGGTTTAAAAGCAAACCAGTGCCTTCAAGTTGTTCTCAGATATCAGAGAAATCTAAAGGTTGATTTAGTGGCCTAACAGGTTGTCTGCTATGAGCCAAAGCACTGTATGTCCTTAAGAGTGACTGACGAACAATTTCTTGTACGTCAGACCCTTGAGGGTTTGGTGTTAATGGCTCAATGGGAATTTGGGGATTTTCGTTAGAGGTAGTTGTTGTTTCAAAAGTAACGTTGTTGTCAGAATGACTCTGTGTTACTATAGGGGAGCGAGTGTGTGGGGGAGGAGTCTTGTGACTTCCACGTGCCATCAATTGTGTTCAGGCCCTCCTTCTAGCGCCATTTGTTGACGAGCGAAATTGATCGTTCGTCAACTGGAAGAACGAGTCTAGTCTGGGGTTGTCTAATTAACCCAAGTCATTTAGTGTAACTCATTCTGACGAGTTTAATGGCTCCGTTAGCTAATATAAAAATCCTAAAAGAAACAAAATAAAAGAAAGAAATAACTATCTAATTACTAAACACTATATATATATGTACATATGTATAATGTATTTGTTGTAGATATATTTAAGAAAAATATATATAAATCTTACTTATGTACATGATTTACAAACTGCAAGTTTTAATCGAAACTTACGAAAATCAATGTGAAAAATGATTGCTTCTAGGAAGTAGATAAAGAAAGAACATAAAAAAAAAAAAAAAAAAATTCCTTTATAAATCTGAACTAATATGGAATTAAAAATACAATGAAACGTAAACATGTGGATAGTCAAAAGATGAACCATACATTCTAGTTTCAATGATGAGTAAATGACGGAAAAATAAAAAGGAACTAACATGTTAGTGAGTTAGTGAGGTGTATCCAAGCATCTGCATGAGTGGAGAACATCCAACTGCCCTGTCCAAGAGAGAAATTTGCAAGGAACCTTGTGATTGTTCTAAATAAATTTAAAACCTATATTAGCAGCTTAGTTTTCAATGACAAAAGAGGAAACACAAACATAAACTTGTGATCTCATAATTGCCATGGATGATTTTAGGGGCTAAATTTCGCTCATGGGCTAATTTTCCATGGTTTTTTCAAAAACAAGATTCGCTATTTTAAAAATCATTCGCCCAAATTCTATAGGATAATATTATTTTACCTTAAAAATCGCCAAAATTTTATAAAAACTATATAAAATCCTTATAAGTTTGAATATTTTTACAAAAATATCGCCAAACATTTATAGTTGACATATGAAGGATTAGTAAGATTCGCCAAGGTTTCTACATTTTAAAACAAATTTCCATCCTTAAAATCATCCCTAATAATTGCACATGATTACAGTAAGATAAATCTGAAAGTAATCTATGCATTTCATCATCCGATGAAAACTCAAAGATAAATCCTATCAATTTAATTGAAGATATGATCACATAATTTATATTTTGAGAAGAAAATTATAAATGGTATTTATAATATAACATCTTTCACATCACAGATCATTTCATATAAAGATATCAGACCTATACATGTAGCAGGATTAACAAAACATGAATGACAACATTATAAACAAAAGGATAAAGCCAAGATGCATAAATGTTGTTTCATTAAGTTCTGGAATCACTCGTCCATCTCTTTCTCTCAGCCAAGATGACTTCCATTACACAATATAGAGTATTTAAAGAGTTCATGTAAGCTAAACATCATATCTTCTAAGATAGGATCAGATCTCAAAAGGATCTAAAAGTTACAAAAATAGAGGACCTAAAGACCACTCAATATCAAACTATATCTTCAAAATTATGAAAGTTTGGTTTTGATTTACAAAATAAGCCAAAAGAGAAGGCTAATTAACTAAGTCTAGCATGCTCCATCTTATGAAATCACCACAAGATACATCCTATCCTGAAAGAAAAACAAAATGAGAAAATTAGATATTTATTTAACTAACATTTTCCAAACTTTATATGAGAATTGACTTGGCTACAGAATCTCACAATTATGTAGCCAGTGTTATTATTAGCAACAGAAATCTAAATCAATCTAGATTAATTAGAAAAATAACAATAAAAACACAACTAAGATAAAATAATAATAATAATAATAATCTTACCATTCAACTGATAACAAAAATCGAATCACAATATCTCAAAGTTGATCACAGCCTTGACACGGTTAGCATTTTTAATTATGATATTGTATGTCCTTTTCAAAGGTTTTCCTTGTGTTTGTGCATTGATCTTGAGCTCGCGGTTTTAATTTTTTAATGAGTCATTTTGAGTCGTAAGATCCTTGATCTTTTCTTGAAGGATGGGGATGTCTGTGTAATACTGACCTATCCAATGTAAACAAACTTCACAATGTACAGCAGGGGAAATCGGTTGAGGAAGCGCATGACTGTGTGTTAAAACACTACCAGTATCCCCTGTCGGCCTTTGACTGAGCTTAATTCCTGTAAATTCCTTGTTGTCTTTCAGGCACAATGGGAGGTTATTCACATAATCAAATGTTTGACTGAGATCCAGTTTAGAAAAATTCAGATCTTCCTCTGCCAGAAATTTTTCAATCTCCGAGTCAAAGCTCACATGAGATTTTGATATATTGCGCAAGCTCCTCGAAATAAGTCGCCCAGCCCTCTTGTTATGAAACCCTAGCATGGCTTGATTTTTCTTTGTTTGTTTGGAAGGGTTTCCACTAGTTTATTTCATGTTAATATTAGGGCAGACAACTTGTTCATGCTCAGGAATTTTAATAATCTTGGAGATGACATATTGTTTCTCACACAAAGACTGATCGGGAATTGCCCTTTCACAAGGGTTTTCACACAAGAAAATTGGCCTGTCACTGGAGGGAATAAGAGGCTTCTCTATCATCATCTTATCCATTACAGGATTCTCTAGAGGGTTTAGTGTAAGGAAACCATTACAGACTATGAAACTGTCCCAATCTTCATCGAGAGTTTTCAAATGATGAATTACCAATAATTTAATCAACCCATGGTGAAACAGGCTTGAATCCAAGCTCTGTTTCTTATACCTCTTTGCCATTTTATACAAACTTCTTAATAAGTAAAACGACATGTTTAATTGGAAACCGATAAAATGCATGAGCAGTATTATGTGGTAAGGGAAGACGAGGCCATAATGGCCTTCACAAGTAACAAATTTCCTTAAAACTGCCAATAACCCATGCCATCTAATCTTCAATAGAGAGATCGGCATACCTTTGTCATAGCAATGGATATTTATGGAGGTGACGAATAGACTCCATGGTACCTCATCCAACTTTGAGTTTTTAAACCATTTTTTACCAGTGAAAGGGAGGCACATTGCTTCACTCAGAAATTTTTCAGTGATCTCCAACTGGATATCACCCACCTTGGCTCTGCATCCATCAAATGTGAGGGAGAAATCTTTGGCCACTTGCGAGTTATAACCCTAGAATTTCATGATAAACACATGCCAGCCTAGACTCTTCAAATCCTTACTCACATCATCATACAACAACAATTTTTGGGAGCCATTTGGCTCAATTCGGACAACAGGGGCCATAAGGGTTTGAACTGACAGTCATGAAGGCGACCAGAACTTGTTGTGGGCTTAAGAGGTAGCAGCAACAGGGGAAAGTCTGAGCTAAAAACAAAGGATTAAAACTAGCATTCACCCTAGTGCGACCATAATTTGAACATAAGGGGTTTCAATCCATGAAAATCAGGCATTTCAGGTAATGAATGCTTTGAGTACAGAGAATAACTCAAGACCCTAGCTCGTAATGAGGGATCTGTCGATTCAATTTGAAAACTAAAAAGAAGTACAAGGTACATTCCATGTGTTTTTAATCAAATGTAATGGGTGAAGTTGATTTACAAAGGTTAGGGGAAGATGTGTTTTACAAGCCAAAAGCATATCGAAAATTTAAGACCAAAGTCGATTTACCAACAATTTTAAATGAAACAAGCCTATATTATGCCAATCGATTCTCGGTATACAAAGGATCCAAGATATAACTTTTAATCCAAGAACAACTTAAAATAAGTGTGTCATTGATATATGATAAGCTCAAAGAAAAACAACATTCATCAAAAGAGGTTTAAACACATTAACCCTTTCAGGACCAAGCCTTAGATTAAATTTTAATACGATTTAAAGTTTTAATGATTCATTCATTCTTTCAGTAATGAATGAAGCACGAAAATGCAAGATAAAAATAAGCAGGAATAATCAAAACACCCCTTTTACAACCAAATAGTCATCTTCAAATAGTAATATTTATAGGATCAAATGTAGGCAGCTACAAGAATTGTCATTTGTCACTTGAAAAAGAAAAAACTCATGTAGGGATTCCAACAAGTTGTTGGTGAAACTATCCTCGATGGATAGTTCTTGTCATTCCATTTCCGGTGGTATGTGGAATGTCACATAACTCCTCATGGTTTGAGAGTTATGGCCTTACGAAGTTGGAGGACCCTCATATGTAGGCTTGAAGCCCCAAAAGGTCAAAGAATTCAAAGAGCTTGCAAAGAAGAAATTATTATTTAAATGGTAAATAAAAGTGACAAAGTCAAGGAGGAATATTTAAATGGATAACTTTTTAATTATGGAAAGTGGTTAACTCTAAAAATGAGGAAAATAGGTTAAGTGACCTAGAAATGGGTTAAGTGACCTAGAAGTGGGTTAAGTGACCTAGAAGATGCTTCTAAGGAAGCTACTTGGAGAGTATAAGTAAGAGGAAAGGGTCTCCTGTGAAGAATATATCTTCCATGTATCTCTTGAGCATGTATTGAAGATCTATTCTGAGAGAGAGTGTGTATGGAGGATCTCATGGATGCATCAAAGTTTTGGCAAGTCTAAGATCATGACGAAAAAAGTCTTGAAAGTTCAGAAACCCTATTTTATGAGGTATACGCGGGCTGCAGTGAGCCAAGGCACGTACATATGCGGGCTCAATGAGGATAGGGCATGTATAGTGGATGAAGTCAAAAAGACTTGTGGTTGAGCTGATGGTAGGCTCTTGAAGACTGGAGTAGGTTCCAGATCTGCATTATATGGGATCAGATCTACCATAGAAACTCTAGTATGGTTGCATTGTTGTCTTGATGGATACTCTTGCTTGTTGTGTGGTGAATGCTTAAGGAATTCTTGGTATGGTTGTTATGATGTGGTTTGTGTTGGTTGATGGAGTGAGAAACACTCTTATGATTCAATGTTGATATGATTGTTATAGTATGTTGATTGCTTATACATGATTGATTAGCATTCATATTGTGTTGTTGAGGAGCATGAGTGTTGGCCCTTGACCAAGTTTTGGGATATCCTTGGTCATGTTGACCTATTTTGGGATTTCGACAGCCTGTCGAAGGTGGAGCACAAGATGAAGAAGAGATCACAGGATCTTGGCCCCTTTTTAGGTCCTTATTGGGATTTGGGAATATGTAATGGGTATGGGATGTCAACCCATGGGTTTACCCATGTTTAGGCCTATTTTGTAAAATATAAATAAATGTCGAGGCAATGTAAGAAGTGTATCTATGTGATGAGGCATTGATAAGCTAAGTGCTAAGTGCAAGTATCGTTTATATATTCTTTGTGCATACTATGAGAGGATTGGAGAGCTAAGTGCAAGTGGTTGTAATAGACTGTGAAGGGATTTGTGTTGTAACGCAAGGAAGAAGGATCTAGCGAGCTGCGCAGATCTTTTGTCCTATGCAGAGTAGGATTTTTGTGGATATGTGCATGTAGATGACTGATTGAAGATAATAAAGAAGAAGATTTTGTGGACGTAGCCCCATGGTGGGGGTGAACCACGTAAATACTATGTTATTCTGCTCTGTGCGATGTTATGATGTATTTATGTGTTATTTTCTAAGTGCTTGATAGAGATAGATAGATAGATTTATTTATGCTTTGTGCTTATGATGAATCTGGATGTAAGTGAATGTGCTTAGTGCCTGAATCTACTAGATCTGATCCATTTATATATGTTAAGTTCTTAAATACATTAGATCGGGGTGAATGTTGCAATGCTCTGTTTTCTCTGTGGAGTAGATATTGATTAAACAATGATGAACTAATAGTGCTAAGTGCACTATATTAAGTATTATAATCATAGATATGTGTCACAGCTAAGGTTGCAGACACTTGATTCCTACAACCACCCCTGCCTCTACATCAAGTGAGACTTCATCTGCTTCACAGGTGTTGCCGAAAGGGTCGGTAGTTAGGGTTTTTTTGGTATGTTGTTGTAGCGTTGAACCCTGGGTATGCCCCTGTGCCAACAATGAGTAAGTTGTTGGAGAGATTGTGTTATCACCATAACAATTTATCAGAATCTGATTCTCAAGACCTGGTAGAGTGATAGATAAATTTAGAGAGGGGTTAGACTAACACTCCAGAGCACATCTGGCGGATAGGGTTAAATTGGCAGGGACACGGAAGTGGTAGAACCCAACGGACCATAGATCTCGGGGCGGCCCAGATTAACGGTCGAGACCCATATCGGGCGGTGAAACAGCACGGGACTTAATTGTTCAAGGGTGGGTGGGGGAAAACCATTGTGGTGTTATTCATGGATGTGTGGCACCCTCAGAGATACATCAAGGCGAAAATTGGTCTGCCTAAAACTGTTTTCCCAAAATCCCCAATGTCATGTGTTCTAAAACATCAAATCAAAAATTCATCTGGGGGAAGGTGACGGATGGTCAAATCACCTCATGCCACTTGTACTTCATGTTCGTTCAAAGCCAGGTGAATGTCGTTGGATAACTGACTCAAAGGCTCATCATTTGATATAGATTGGTAAACCATGACAAACCAACATACCTACAAGTATTCTTGTCAGTAATTCATGATTAGAACTAAATGACTGTCGATCTTCAAAATATGGGTGGCGTGATTCTACCCCGGACAATCATCATCTCATTTGTAAGAAGAGTAATCTCAAACTAGATCAACTTTTGGATTTCTGCAGAGTTAAATAAAACAAAAATCGTGTTCTCTATAAAATCGGAAGACATGGACAAGGCCAATCAAACAATATCTAGTGAAACAGGGTTTTCAACTAACATGGCAAGTTTATCAATGAGTAAGAAAGAAAAGTCGATTGTACAGATATTAGCAACCAAATTCCATACTGAACCTACGACAGAACCAGAATTAGAGGTCATAATAAATCTTGTTATGAGGGATCTAATCATCAATGGGCCTGTGGACGAACACTATAGGCGAGATGTGAAGAAGATACGGAGCAAAGGACAGAAGGAAGAAACCAGAGTTGAAGCGGTTGAAAGTATTGGGGAAAATCAACCAGTCTGGTTGGACACTCTAAAGGAGGAAATCACCAAGCTAGAATAAATTCCCAGGTGGAATTGAGCATGTTCCAGAAAATTTTGTACATATGGCGTTCAAAGAAAAATTCTCAAAATGCCAAACCTGTTTGTAATGATCCCTATAAAGTAGGGGAATTATCGTTATACTTTACTTATTTTTGTAACTGACCTCTATTTTTAGAATTATGGGGAAGTTTAATCATTTTGAATCCCACTGTAAATCCTCTATACATGTATCATCCTGAGGATGTACAAGAGAGGAGGGGAAGAGGGCCCTGCCCTCGTAGCAGGAAGGTTTTTGTAAAATCATGGAGATAAACTGAATATATAATGCAGAAGAGGTTTTTGAACTATTTATGAAAAGATTCTAATTGGTAGTGATATGAGTTATGTTTCTTTTCGTAGTATGTATTCCTTGTGTCTCTGAAATCCCATTCACAATTTCCTCTTTTAAATTGTAGATTTAGAAGTCTGGAATTCGTCTGATGATTCTCTAGACTTAGCAATTTAAATTCATGTGGTTTTCTTCTTAACTAGGTCAAAATTCATTCAAATATTCTCTAATATAGTTATTTGTTTTTCCCTTTCCTCTATTGCCATGCAAATTTTCAGTTTAAACTCAAACTCATTGCCTCATTTAGCCTTTTCCTCTTGATAGTTCCCATGATTTGTAAATGCATTGTTCATGTTCAACTCCATAGCCCAAATACCACCTCTATTCTTTCAGCAAATCTATAACACTCAACAAATCTAGCCACCTATTCCTGAAGAAATATCAAGTGACATGAGAGATCCCTCTCTGAGTTGAGAAGGCTAGTTCCTCATCTCTAAAGTTGGTTGAAATAATTACCCCTGACATCCATTTTAACAACCGAATAGATTTACAGGGTGCTAAAATTATGGCGTCATTGTCGGGGACAAAATTGAAAAATTTTCCCTGGGAAAAAATGACATGGTTGAGTTCTAAGGTCTGAGAAAAACAGATACTTCGGCACATATTGGTTGTTTCCCTGCTCTGGCGACTCCACACATCGAAAATCAGTTTGAAGGTGATTCCACTAGTAGAAGAATCCAAAAATTTTCAATGGTGACTCCACTCTCAATGCAAAATCCAGCCTCCAAAACATTATTGCCGACTCCACTCAGACTTCAAATATAATCTAGAGACTCCACTTGAATATGAGATCCCTTGACAGAGGTGTGAAAATATATCATGGAGGAAAATAGGTACTTAAAATGGGATCTCTTCCAAGGCATTTTACTATTTGTTATAAGTTGTCTCTGGTCCTTTCATAAAAATGATAGACAAGTTTTTTTTACCGGTTGCATGCACATAATGATCACGACAATATTGAAGTTATATATCCTCCTCTTGAAATTATACATGTATCCACTCAATTTATCACTGATTTTGATAAAAATAGTTCGTCTAAGCCATGTGATAACCATGAACAAGTTGATGAACCCCGTGAAGTTGAGGTTGATACTTATCCTCCTGTACTTGGTCTAAAGGCTTCCAAGACCCAACATAGATACATACCCTTGAAGCTACCCCAATTCCTCCACGATTTCCCCCCAAAGTACTATGAGTATCTACCTATGTTTGATGGGGAACCTGAAGCCATCTCAGCTGAAAAACACATCCAAGGGTTTGAGCATTTTATAGATTTGTTTGAGATTGACCATGATGATGTTTGTATGAGGGAATTATCTCAATCCTTGAAAGGAGACACCAAAATCTGGTTTAAACATTTGTAGCCAGAGACAATTATCTCATGGGAGGAATTGAAGGATGGCTTTTTAAAGTTTTGGGGCAAGAAGAAGTCTCTCGATCTACAGCTTGTAGAGTTCTATGCCTTAAAAAAGAAGAGAAATGAAGCTATTTCTATATTCAGTAGAAGGTTTTCCAGTGTCTATTACAATTTTTCCAAATAAATCCAACCCACTGAAGCTACTACCATGCTCCATTATGCCACTACTCTTCATCCAGATTTGTCTTTTCTCCTGATGGAAAGAAAACCTAGGTCCTTATAGCTAATGTTCGATTGTGCCCAGGACATTCAACATAATATCCAAGTAGGTGAATATGGCCAAAACAAGGGGCTAGATATTCAAGAGTATGAAAGAGAACATAAACGAGAAAGAGTCGATTTGAATCTTGAGCAGAAAGTTAATAATATCATATGCCCTCGTGAAGTTTTTAATGCCAATAATTTTGCAAAAAATTATACTCCACTTATTAAAAGAAGAGATGTTGATTTAGCTTCTGATCCACCCCATGATAAGCAAGGGACTGATTGTTTTATGTATTCATTTGTGGACAGTCAAGAAGATGAGTTTACAAATAAACTTGTTGAAGAATAGGTTGATGTTCCAAATTTCTTCTTGTTAGATGATATTGCAGATGTTGTTGACTTGCCTATATATGACAAATATGAGTATGATTGTGACACTGAAAGCGTTCCTTCTCAGCAATACAGTGATATCAATCAACCAGTATATCATAGTTACAGAGAGCAAAGTATTGGATCAGCTGAATAAAATTCTCTACCTTTATGTTTTGTTGCATTCAAGTTGTTGAAAGAAAATTCTAAGATCATTATTAAGACGAATGAATGTGTACTGACACAAAATCACAATAAACCAATGGAGCAGATTGACAAGATATCGCAACACTCTTCTCATGTGTTTGATGACCCTACTACTTGTTATATAGAATATTCTATTAGTTCAGAAATGCAGCATTAGTTGAAGATAAAACTGAAAATGAGCATGTTCAGCAATGTGCCCACAGTGAAGAGGATGGAGAAGGCCATGAATCAGGTGAGACAACCTTGCCACTATGTTTTTCTTCTTTTGAATTACTGAAGAAAAATGCTTGTGATATCCCAAGTCATAAATCCTCCAGGCATGATTGTAAATATGAAAAGAGAAGTGGACTTGCAAGTAAAGACTATCTTCCATTATGTTTTTCTTCCTTTGAATTGTTTAAAGAAAATCATGGGATAACAAAGGAAGTAGAGAAGTCTAATTGCATGCATAGTGGCACTGTTTTACATGAGCAAATTTTTATCAGTGAGGAAGACCAACAGCCTTCTCATGTATTTAATGATCGTATTGTTGATTACATGGAAGGTTATCTCAATTCAGATTTGGAGCCTATGCTCATCTGTCAGCCTGAAAAAGAAGAAGAAGTTGCTTAAGAAATTGTTGTTCAAGGTCATTTCCCTTTGCTTGAAACTAATATAGATATTCAACAAATTTTCCAGCAAGATAAAGTGTTTCAAAGTTGTCTTTCTTCCCCTAAGAATGACGTGGTGGTCCAATTTCTAAATAGCCTAGACACAAATGAGGGTTTTGAAAATACATCTGTGGGAACTCTAGACTATGAAATAGTTCATGATATTATCTTTTCACAGTTACAAGAAGATTATGAATAGGAATTTATTTCCATTCATTCATTTGAAAGTCAAAATGAGAGTCCTCAAGAAAATTTCTAGAAGTTGAATAAAACCAAATCAAAATTGTTTGATGAATAAGAAGACGCACATAATATGGCTGTCACATTTGAAGATGTTCAAGAATGTATGAATATTTTTATTGATATGCACGAAAGAGGAGACAATCCTATTCCTGCTATTTCATTTGAAAATTTTCTCAGAACTGAAGAAATAAAGCAAGGGCAACAAACACTTATGAAAGAGGCTTGTTTCTTTGTTTTTGCTCATCAAGAAGAAACGATTTTTCATGGTTTTCGAGATCCTATGGCCATCCTATTGTAGTCTCTAGTGCAGGAGGAGTTTGTTTCATTCATAAGTTCAGGTTTCAGATTCAACTTGTGTTTCCAGCTGCCATCTTTTACATTTGTCTACCTGCTTAAAAAAGATGTGATCGAAGAAAAATCAGGAAGCCAATTGCTTGATTGATTACATTGGCACTTTAGCATCACTTGATTAAGTATTCATTTCAGCAATTTTGGAGTAGATAGGAGTATGCAAATAATTTTGTTGATCAAGCATTTTTCAGTTTGAATTTCAGTAGTATGTACAGTTAGATTCTAGCAATATTTTGTCCAACATCCAATTGAGAGCAGTTTGTTAGTCCGGTTTTAAAATTTGACGTTCAGTATCCAATACATAATAGGATACACGCACATGTTTTTAAAGCATCCCAACAAAGAAGGCACCCGGTCTACACGTTCTTTGCTACCTCGCAGGGAGGATATCATCCCCAATTGGAGCCTATGTTATCACCATAACAATTTCTCAGAATTCGAGTCTCGAGACCTAGTAGAGTGCTATATAAATTTAGAGAGGGGTTAGACTAACACGCCAGAGCACATCTGGTAGACATGGTTAAATTGATGGGGACGCGGAAGTGGTAGGACCCAACGGACCATAGATCTCGGGGCAGCCCAAATTAACGGTCGAGACCTATATCGGGCAGCGAAACAGCGCGTGACTTAACTGTTCGAGGGCAGGCCAAGGAAAACCATTGTGGTGTTATTCATGGACGTGTGGCACCCTCAGATATACATCGGGGCGAAATGCGGTCTGCCAAAAACCATTTTCCCAAAAGTCCCAATGTCACATGTTCTAAAACATCAAATAAAAAATTTGTGTGGGGGAAGGTGACGACTGGTCAAATCACCTCATGCCACTCGTACTTCACGTTTGTGCAATGCCAGGTAAATGTTGTCGAATAACTGAATCAAAGGCTCATCATTCGATATAGATTGGTAAAGTGTGACAAACCAACGTACCTGCAAGTAGTCTTGTCATTAATTCATGATTAGAACTAAATGACTGTCGATCTTCAAAATATGGGTGGTGTGATTCTACCCTGGACAATCATCATCTCATTCGTAAGAAAAGGAATCTCAAACTAGACCAACTTCTGGATTTCTACAAAGTTAAAGAAAACAAAAATCGTTTTCTCTGTAAAATCGGAAGACATGAACAAGGCCAATCAAACAATATCCAGTGAAACAGGTTTTTCAAATAACATGGCAATTTTATCAACGAGTAAGAAAGAAAAGTCAATTGCACAAATATTAGCAACAAAATTCCATATTAAACCTGCGACAGAACTAGAATTAGAGGTCAGACTAAATTCTGTCATGAGGGATCTAATCATCAATGGGCACATGGACGAACTCTACGGGAAAGTTGTGAAGAAGAAACAAAGCAAATGACAGAAGGCAGAAACCAAAGCTAAAGCAGTTGAAAGCATTGGGGAAAATCAACCAGTCTGGTTGGACACTCTAAAGGAGGAAATCACCAAGCTGGAATAAATTCCCAGGTGGAATTGAGCACATTTCAAAAAAATTTGGACATATGGCATTCAAAGAAAAAGTCTCAAAATGCCAGACCTATTTGTAACGATCCCTGTAAAGTAGGGGAATTGTTGTTATACTTTACTTCTTTTTGTAATTGGCCTCTATTTTTAGAATTATGGGGAAGTTTAATTGTTTTGAATCCCACTGTAAATCCTCTATATATGTATCATCCTGAGGATGTAGAAGGGAGGTGTTAGAAAAATAGGACCGCGGAGCAATAAAATAAAACAAATGCAGAAACAAAACACAGAAGATACACAATACAAGAGAGACGCAAATTTATGTGGTTCACCCAGTGTCGGCTACGTCCACCAGAGAAATTGTCAGGTCCTTCCTTTATTATTATCCAGCAAATGAAGGGATACAACCTACAGCAAAACCCAATGTAGCTTCCTCTTCTTTCTCTCACAGTCTCCTCTCTCAGAATACAATACTCACCATAATGCATAGCTGCAATACATTTCCCTCATAACAGAGGGTTGCCTTCTAGGGAAAAAAACCCTAACACAATTTCTATCATTAGATCTGCGACCTTATAATGAACGGTCTAGATTTACAATGAAATTATAATATACATTTACAAGGTAATTTTTCCTTTGCGGGCTTCGCCCCCGGACCCCGCAGAGGGGGTACCCCCCCTCTACACTCCCCCGCATGGAAGAGTGTACATACTTTTGGGGTGTAAAGTCTTCATGGGGTATAAACACAGCTAAAAGCAAGGACCTCTGAATCAGGAAGGTAATCAGGCTCCACAACCAACAATCTCCCACTTGGAGACTAATCTCAACAACTCCACCACTATTGTATATGTTGGACTCTGAACCTTCTTGGACCTGGAAAATTTCTCATATTCATATTCATTCTTGAAGACCAACTAAAACTGCGCAAGAACTCAGTTTCTCCCTGGCTACTCCCTTTGTTAACATGTCTGCAAGATTCTGGCTAGTGTGTATCTTTTCCAACTTCAAATGTCCATCTTCCAAGACGGATCGTATGAAATGGTACCTCAACTGTATATGCTTATTCTTCGAATGGAAGGCTAAGTTCTTTGCAAGATGAATGGCACTCTGACTATCATAGTACATTCTGTTGTTCTCCTGCTTCTTTCCCAATTCCTCCATAAACCTTTGTAACCAAATCATCTCTTTACTAGCCTCTGTAGCAGCAACATACTCTTCCTCTATTGTTGAAAGTGCAACAACCTTTTGCAGTTTTGAAATCCAACTTATTGTTGTTCTACCTATAGTAAAAACATACCCTGTGGTGCTACTCCTATTGTCTTTATCACCTGCCATATCTGAATCAACATATCTCTATAGAAAAGTGTTTGAACCTCCAAAACATAATGCATGAGTAGCAGTACCTCGCAAATACCTGAGAATCCACTTTACTACCTCCCAATGTTCTTTACCTGGATTTTTCATATACCTGCTCACAACTCCCACTGCATGTGCAATATCTGGTCTTGTACAAACCATTGCATACATCAAGCTGCCAACTGCTGATGAATAAGGGACCCTAGACATGTATTATATCTCCTCCTGTGTCTTGGGACACATTTCCTTAGTTAATTTGAAATGGCTGG
>JZKD02S2069344.1:114504-132289 GCA_000966675.3 Picea glauca | reverse complement strand
CGGAGCAATAAAATAAAACAAATGCGGAAACAAAACACAGAAGATACACAATACAAGAGAGACATAGATTTATGTGGTTCACCCAGTGTGGGCTACATCCACCAGAGAAATTGATCGGTCCTTCCTTTATTATTACTCAGCAAATGAAGGGATACAACCTACAGCAAAACCCAATGTAGCTTCCTCTTCTTTCTCTAACAATCTCCTCTCTCAGAATACCATACTCACCATAATGCATAGCCGAAATACATATCCCTCATAACAAAGGGTTGCCTTCTAGGGAAAAAACACCCTAACATAATTTCTACTGTTAGATATGCGACCTTATAATGAACAGTCCAGATTTACAATGAAATTACAATATACATTTACAAGGCAATTTTTCCTTCAGGGGATTCTCCCTCGAACCCCCGTCGGGGGCCCGCTTGCCCCTGGACCCCGCAGAGGGGGTACCCCCCCCCCCCTCTACACTCCCCCGCGTGGAAGAGTGTACATACTTCTGGGGTGTAAAGTCTTCATGGGGCATAAACATGGCTGAAAGCAAGGACCTCTGAATCAGGAAGGTAATCAGGCTCCACAACCAATAGGAGGAGGGGAAGAGGGCCCTACCCCAATAGCAGGAAGGTTTTTGTAAAATCATGGAGCTAAACTGAATATATAATGCAGAAGCGGGTTTTGAACTATTTATGAAAAGATTCTAATTCACAGTAATATGAGTTATGTTTCCTTTCGTAGTATGTATTCCTTGTGTCTCTGAAATTCCATTCACAATTTCCTCTTTTAAATTGGAGATTTAGAAGTTTGGAATTCGTCTGATGATTCTCTAGACTTAGCAATTTAAATTCATGTGGTTTTCTTCTTAACTAGGTCAAAATTCATTCAAATATGCTCTGATACAGTTATGTGTTTTTCCCTTTCCTCTATTTCCATGCAAATTTTTAGTTTAAACTAAAACACATTGCTTCATTTATCCTTTTCCTCTTGAGAGTTCCCATGATTTGTAAATGCATTGTTCAGGTTCAACTCCATAGCCCAAATACCACCTCTATTCTTTCAACAAATCTATAACACTCAACAAATATAGCCACCTATTCCTGAAGAAATATCAAGTGACATGAGAGATCCCTCTCTGAGTTGAGCAGGCTAGTGCCTCAGCTCTAAAGTTGGTTGAAATAGTTACCCCTATCGTTTGTTTTAACAGTCGAACAGATTTATAGGGTGCTAATAGCTTGGATGTTTTCTTACTGATTATGGGTCAGATTAGATAGTGAGAGACAGAAGAGAATGTGATTAAAGGTTGCAGAGGATCTGAGTGTGTGATGAAAATAAAACCCTAATTTCTCAAATGTGACACACAGGTTGTAGTACAGACTGGCCACGTACATATGCGAGTTGTACTACTGGTAGGGCGTGTACATACGGGTGTTGCACTACTGACAGGTCATGTACCTATTGACCGATTGATATCTGTTGAGGATTGTTGCCTCATCTCAGTTGATGTTGAGTGTCTAATTTGAGTCTTGCATTATAGAGCTGGTGCTCTTGTAGAGTTGTACTCGATTTAGTTGTTGTTGATAAACCCAAGGATTGTAGTCTGTAATAAAAATAAAATTGTATATACATCTTGTGTTCCTTGTGGTGATGATTTGTTGATGATATATTGTTGATATATGTTCACATCTAACTGGTTATAAATGACAGCAATAAGTAATGAGTAAATGGTGATTGCTAACTAATGAGTTTTGTGAAGGGGAAGTTTTTGAAAAATAGCCCTACATTGTTCCCCCACCCCCACCTCTTAGTGTAGTCGGTGTATCCAACAATGAGATCAAGATGGAAAGTGAAAGGATATAAGAGTTTCCCCTATAGGTCAAGGTCTAATATGGATATGAGGCTTGGTAAAGAGTATTGTAAGAGAGGTAATTGGTTTCCAAAGATGATGTAAATACAAAATAGTGTTAGCCCTGCCCAAAACAAGAAAACATATAGCAAATAAAGATTCAAAACCAAAGGGGATTGAGCAAGAAACCTTGTTGTCCCAAATTATATATATATATATATATATATATATATATATATATATACCATCAAAATCTAGTGTAAGATGTTGGAAACAACACTAGCAATAAGCATATAAATTTCCAATAATTAGGGAAAGCCTTTGAGATCAATTAAAGGGTTATTAGTTAACTTTATCAGAAATATTTGTAACAGCCTTAAGGTTGTAGAAAAAAATTTCTACAACAGCAAATTCTAGCCACTAGAATCAACAAGTAAACCACCCAAAAGATAGTTAATAACTAGTAGATTAATTATGGCATCTTGCAAGTGACTTTTAGTGGTAGATAAGTAAGAAAAGAGTAATATTAATATGAATTTTTTGCATCCCTATTGGATGTAGCATAATATCTATAACATTAATGAGATCACTTGGCCAATCAAGATGCCCCTAGGGAACAAGAAAGCTTATAACATGTAGAATTAAATCCAACTTGAACAATTGCAATATCTTAAAGAATAATGTATACCAATGCATGAATATTCAATCTCCAATGCAAGTATATTAGTGCCTTATCTATTGGGTTATGGAGTCTTTGGTTTATGATCTAGGATTTGTTACTTCTGTAGGGGTGTAATCCCCTTTACTCCCTAAATAAAACAATCCTTATCAAGGTAAATCTACAAGGGTGTAATCCATTTTGCTCCTTGTAGAAACCTTTGCAAAATAGCCTTTTCAATGACAATAAAGATATATCTTGATTGAGGGTGTATGCCCTTATACTTCTCCAAGGATTTAGACAAATTAACCTTGAAACAAGAAGAAACAATACAATTATTCATAAATGCCTTACCAATTTCAAGAGATAGCATGAAAAAGCCTTCTTTATCAAGAATATTCCACCACATTACCAAGAAAAAAGCATCCAATAGATAGTTCCTATCCTTTTCCTCCAATAGACAATTAAAATCATCCACAAAACACTAAGAGAGAGATATAGAGCGAATTCCCCAAGTAGGGCGAAAATTTCAACCAAGAGAGTATGTAATTCTCAAAACCATGATGATAAAATGAGAGTGAGATGACCTTTATTTATATGAGGTCATATAACCCTAGTTTGTCCAATTTTTAAAATTCAACATCAAATTAGAGAGGTTGACCTCCTCTATTTTCCTTTTACAACCTAAAAATACAAAATTACATAAAATAACCCCTTTAAAGGGTGACATCATGCCCTAAAGGGAGATGTCAGGCCTCAAACATGATACATTGAGCCTCTAGATGAAGTCGTTGGGCCTCCAATTGTCATGTGTCCATATCTCATGCTCTAGACTGTCATGTCATGCATATTCCCTCTTCAAACCACATCATCTTCCTTCTGAAACCATCAAGCCCATTAAACCCTAGCCTCTTCATGATGCCAAGGCTTGGAAGGTGACATTTTGGGCCTCCAAAGGCCAACGTCCTAGTGGAAATAGATTGCATGTCATCACCAAGTGGTGTAAACATTCCTCCAATGGAAATTTCCATCATCTCAAGTGTGCAACGTCTCCAGGGTCCTCTAATTATCCTGTGGGGTGCATCATCCAACCTGTGGGCTTCAATCCCCTATCAAGGTCCAAGTGATCTTGTGTCTCCATGGAAACTCTTTCACCTGGAGAGGTCCTCCAAAGACAAACAATTATGCCCTCCATGGGTCCAAAACTCACATGTATCATTCCAAGTAGTCCATATTTAATAAAATAAACACCCAAACATGTGCATCAAATACCCCCTTTTCAAAATAAACAAATTCTCAAAGACCTTATACAACTTGCCAAATTTAAGTATGGGAGGGTTGTCATGGTGTCATATTGGGTAGATCAATCAGCAAGTCAAGGAGTGTTTCCCAATAATACCCTCTCTAAGTCATGTAAAAAAGTATGATTTGGATGGGGGTGTGACTTTTGGGCATGGGGCTTCTTGACATACAATGGCTCATATTGTCTCATTTATGGGTGCCTTTGTAGAGGGTGTGTTGCATCCTAGGCATGGAAAGAGTAAGGCATGGAAATGGTCAATGAGTGACCAATGACTGCTATTTTTTATCTAGGCCACCGTATGGCACATTTCATGGCACACGTTTTATGAATTTCATTGTTTATTTATTTGATGTTGATGAATGTATGGTACTTAACTAGATTTGGGTAAACATGTGGATCTTTTTTTTCTTGTTACATTCATGTGGAATATATGGCATACAAACCATTGATATTATCAATCCTTCTTTCTCCTTTATTATATCACTCAAACCACTCTAACCAATATCTTGTAAAATTCAAGGTTAAATATATCAGACTTAGGTATATGCACATGCCCAAATTACTAAAATCATATGACAAGAATGAAATAAAGATATAAGTGAGACTTACTGCAAGAGCTATGCGATAACTTGATGAACTTGTAAAGATTTCAACAAAAATTTTAAGGGCTAAATTTTTCCATTTGGATATTTTTCCACTTAATGTATTAAAGAAAAAATATTATTCACCAATTTCCATTTTCTCCAAAAGTGTTAATGTCAAAAACCCATTTCAACCATAATGTACTAATGGAAACCTATATGGATTAATTTGCATCTTAATATGGTCATAATAATGTTGAAAAGTAAATCCAAACAACGTTATTATAAATGATATAAGAAAATGATATATTTTTCCTTTTGCAATTTTCCTCTTAATCATGCAATGTTTCAAAACCACACTACATTGGGTCTTGGGACACCTAATTGACCTTGTATTTTGTTGTATTTCCTTACCTTGCATTTTCTTTCCTTTTCATGCCTTCGATTTCCTTGACTTTCCTTGTCATGTCTAACCTTGTCTTGCCTTTCCTTGCCTTGCCATGCCTTGCCTTGACTTGTCTTGTGCCTTGACTTGTCTTGTGCCTTGCCATGTCTTTCCTTGTCGTGGCATGCATTTCCTTGCTATGCCATGCCTTTCCTTGCCATGTATTTCATTTCCTTTCCTTGTCATGTCTTTCCTTGCCTTTCCTTACCTTTCCTTTCCTTGACTTGCCTTTCCATGTCTAGCCTTTCCTTTCCTTGCCTTGCCTTGTCATTCCTTTCCTTTTCTTGTCTTGTGCCTTATCTTGTATTTCCTTGCCTTTACATGCCTTGCCTTGCCATGTATTTCCTTGTATTGCCTTGCCTTTCCTTTCTTTGCCTTGTCTTTCCTTCCCATGTATTGCCTTGCTTGCCTTTCCTTTCCTTTCCTTGTCTTGCCTTGCCTTATCTTTCCTTACCTTGCCTTGTATTTCCTTTCCTTTCCTTTCCTTGTCTTTCCTTGTATTTCCCTTCCTTGCCTTGTCATGTATTACCTTGCCTTTCCATGTCTTGCCTTGTCTTTCCCTACCTTGTCATGTCTTGCCTTTCCTTTCCATGTCTTGTCTTTCCTTGCCATGTCTTGCCTTGTCATGTCTTTCCTTAACATTTATTTACATGTGTTGTCTTACCTTTCCTTCCATGTCTTGACATGCCTTGCCTTTCTATGTATTTCCTTTCCATGCCTTTTCTTTCCATGTCTTTCCATTCCTTTCCTTGCCTCTCATTGTGTTATCTTTCCATGCCTTGTGTTATCTTCCAATGCCTTGTCTTTCCTTGCCTTGTCTTGTCATTCCTTTCCTTTCCTTTCAATGTCTTACCTTGCCTTGCCATTTTTTTTCCATTCCTTACCTTTCCTTGTATTGTTTCTTGCCATGTATTTCATTTCTATGTATTGCCTTGCCTTGCCATGCCTTTCCTTGCCATTCCTTGCCTTGCCTTTCCTTGCCATGTATATCCTTGTTGTGCCTTGAATTGACTTGACTTGCCTTGAATTTCCATGTCATGCCTTTCCTTGACATGCTTTTCCTTGCCTTGCCATGCCTTGCATTGCCTTTCTTTTCCATACTTATACTTAGACCTAGACCTGGACCTAGACCTAGAATTTTTCTTGTCATGCCTTGCCTTTCCTTTCCTTGCCTTTACATGTCTATCCTTGCCTTTCCTTTCATTGTATTTCCTTTTCTTGACTTTCCATGCCATGCCTTTCCTTTCCATGTCTTTCCTTGTCCTTCAATGCCTTTAATTTCCTTGTCTTCCCTTGCCTTGCCTTTCCTTGTCTTTACATGCCTTTCATTGTGTTCTCTTGTCTTGATATGCCTTGTCTTTCCATGCCTTGTCTTTACATATATTATCTTTCCATGCCTTTTATTTTCATTCCTTGTCTTTCCTTACCTTTCCATGCCTTGCATTGTCAGCTTACCTTTCCATGCCTTGCATTGTCATGTCTTGCCTTGCCTTGCCTTGCCATGTTTTTCCATGCATTTCCTTTCCTTGTATTGTTCCTTTCCATGTCTTTATTTTTATTACCTTTCATTTCCTTTCCTTGCCTTTCTATGCCTTTCGTTTCCTTACCTTTCCATGTCTATCATTTCCTTTCCTTGAATTTCCTTACCTTTCCTTGAATTTCCATGCCATGCCTTGCCTTCCCATACCTTTCCTTACCTTTCCATGCCTTGTTTTTCCTTTCCTTTCCTTTCCTTTCCTTGCCATATTTTTGACGGGTCTAAATTCGCCCAACAACAGTAAGGGGTTACCCCTGGTAAGAAGTCCCAATTAGACCTATTACCATTTGGAATGGGGAACCCATATATATTCTAGCCCAACAACCATTGTTGGTTTGGTTTTACCATTTGCGGCCCAGTCCACTAACGAAGGTGAGTGATGGATGGTTATGCAAGTGGAAAATGTAGATGAAGACTATGTAAATGCAAGTCTAATCTATTTCTACTCTATCATATCCTAGCTAGGAGAAAATTAACGTAAGTGAATGAGGTGTGACTTGAAACTAAATCTACCAATAGATTCACCCAAATAGTTGAAATGAAAAAATAAAGTCAGATAACACATGCACATGAATATATAACCAAAATAGTCTAAGTCACTATATTGCATACAATGGCAGCGCATTCACTCAGGACATATAATATAATAAAGAGTGACAAAACTGCAAGAAAACATATATTGCATCAGAATATTCCATAAACAAACATTCTCTTACATCCCATGTGGACAACAAACATTCTTCTTGAAATAGTTCATGGAAAAACAACAACACATGTGAGTCCTTCTCTCCATCAAAAGTTGGCCCTAAGGGCTTCTTCGTATTAACAGTTTCAGCAATAGTACATCAAAACTCCAAGGAAAACTCTCCAATTTTAGTTGACATGATATTCCCAAAGTAGTTCAAAAGTGTACAATGTTTGAAGATCTGAATAAGCCCTCTTCTATGGGTACAATTTGTGTATTAAATGAGGTTCAATGTGACCCTTGGCCTTCCACCTTCCCCCATGACCTTTCACCTTCTCATATTTTTTCTTTATTCTCCTTGTAATGATGAGAGGGATAATATAGTAGTTACATTTCAATTGTTTCCTCTAGCATCTATGGGCCATCATGGATTTTGGCTATAGTGCTTCTTATCCACCGTAATGACTAGTTTGGACATTGGAACATCTTGGTCATCCAATCTTGACAATCAATCATCATGGGGTTCAAACCTCATCTTCAACCATTTGAATCAGATTCCTTTTGATGCTTCTCACTGCTATGACAATTGATGTTTTCCTTAATGCTCCATTATCCTCTGATGTGGATCACATTGCAATGATGTTGAGTGTGTCCTCCTCTCGGCATTAGTACTTGTCACCATTCAACATATTGCAGATGAGTGGCCTTAGAAGGATACTTAAATAAACTATTAAAACAATAATTTGAACCCACAAAACTGAAATATAAGTAATCAATACTTCGTATAAACTTCCCTGAGTTCGATTCATGGTTCCTCTGTTCGCGGTTGAGGTGTGGTGTTCTTTGGGGTTGTTAACAAGGAGTCAGATATTAATCCAAAAATACATATACGATGGGTTAGGAATTTATGACATCATATAACTAGGAATTTGTAGATCTCAAAAATAATTTTCCAACACTATAAAGAACGTGCAAAATGGACACTCAAGTCAAAATTTATGGTCAATTTACAAAAGGTGATTTTTTAGGTTTGGAAGTAGTTATACCTAACTCCTCCTACATGCCATCGGAGGAGTTTGAACTAACTCCTCCGACTTTCCATCGAAGGAGTTTGAACTAAATCCTTTGATTTTCCATCAGAGGAGTTTGAACTAACTCCCTCAATATGTATCATAGGATTTTGAAATAAATCCTCCAATATCTATCGGAGGAGTTTGAACTAACTTCTCTGATATGTATCGGAGGAGTTTGAACTAACTTATGTGATACGTATCGGAGGAATTTGAACTAACTTATCCATTTTGTATCGTAGAAATTGATGGGAACTCCTCTAAAATTACAAAGGAGTTGAAGGGAACTCTTTTGAATCTCTTCAGAGGAGCTGAAGGGAACTTCTCCTTCCTGGGAAAGAAAAATTGGAAAATTTTCAAAGTGTCATACTGGCAATAGACAATGAGAGCTTGAGTTCGAAAGCCCATAACTTCCTCATACAATGCCCGATTGAGGTGTCATTTTTTGCAATGATGAGAACACATAGAGATGCTTCTATCAAGATAACTAAACGTGTTGTTCAAACATTTGAGTGGATCCATGTTTAATGATGGCCATAGTTATCGAGGCTTACTTGGCAGGAAATCCTTGGTAATCATTTTGGCACTTCCATACATTACATTTCGATTACATCAGTTGCGTTAGGATTGTACTTCCATAATATGTACAATAGGCCTATTTTGGTGGTGATAAATACACTTTGAATAATACCCAAAATTTATGCTCGAAGGGGGTTTCAATGGAAATATGTGCCCCATTCTTGCTATTGCTTCGCCCGAATCTGGTTCTGTTAGTTTTTGAATCATCTATGATGTGTAAGATCTTAGATCATTCATGAAACTAAGGTAATATGTCAGGGGCATAGAAATATAAATCTTTCAAAACAACCAACTGACATTTGGTGCGCCTAGCACTGTGTAGGAGCTGAGAGAACCAACTTTCCATCAAGATGCATTTTAGAGCCGACACAAGACCTACATATGCTTCATTTAACCCAGATGATGACATACAACACTTTAATTCTCATGGTTAGTCACAAAATCAAGAGGCACAAATCAAAAAGGTTGATCTGGTATGTGAATGTGATCTACTGGCGACAGGAACAAACTTTATTATGAATGTGTTCATGAAGAAGGTTAGGCATGGTAGGTATTAGTCATCAGATATACACTTAGGTGTGGAGATATTAGTCACCATAAATGATAGGAGATCTATTGATAGTGTAGCAAGAAGGATCTGAGCTGAGAGGGGAACAAGATAAGCCTCAAGGTGAAAGTAGGCCACGCTGACTTAGTCAGTGTTGGCGAGAGGGAGAATATCATCCCCGATGCACTTGGTGGTGATGAGGCGTCGACGTCCTTCAGCTGAAGAATCGAGGATAGGAGGGGGAAATTCATCAACAAGCAGCACTTCGGGGATCAAGAGGAAAACCTTGTCGATAAGCAATGTAATGAAGCGAAAGCATGGACACTGCCAAAATATGATGCAAATGTGTGAGTGGAAGGAAGTCAACTGGTGAAAGGCGTGCACGTGGTGAATATAATCATGTGACTAATATCGATGAGACAATGTTTATCATGCAAATTTCATCGACGATGAAGATGTGTCTAAATGAGGTTCAGCAGAAGCGTGCTAGCGCGTCAGCCAAGTTCAAAGCATAGTGTCCTATGTATAGGTGAAGAAATCAATGGTGCACCAATGCGACGGTGGAAGAACTATGTGTTTGTCGATATTTTATGTATCGGTGGAGGAAGAGGGAACTCATTGAAGTGCAGATTTTTAGGTAGAAGTGATTGGGAGAGGAACCACAAATGAAAAGGTGGGAGAGTGTGAGGAAAATGTAGGCCTAGTCGCTTGCACGATAGAGAGAGGGCAAGAGTCCTAGTAGGAAGAATTGGAAGGGGGCCCAATTTCTTGTCTCAGAGAGTCGCTAAGACAAGAAAATTGAGAGGTTGTTGTGTGTACACAAAAAATGGCGATACACTGGGAGAAGCTAGATTCTCTGCTATTCTTTCCTAACTTATAAGCATAAAATGTAATGGGTCATATAATTACTTTTAAGATCAAAAAATTATGGAAATAATGCTCAACAATTACCTAAAATATTTCATCTTGGTGGGATCATTGGCGATGCTTGCATATCATCTAGTGGAGCTCATCTGCTATAAATAGAGGATGAGTGATGATGAGATTTATTTCCTTAAAATTCGTCAACGATCCGGGTTCATATATCCGTCGTGAGGCTGATATAGGTTTGGGATAAAAACATTTTTCACCAAGTGTGAATATAGATATCTCCCAGGTGTTGATTCACTACCTGCGAGCATATATATCTTTGATGGAGTCACCACGGTGTCACATACCTTTCTCCATTGCTAGCGAGCGTTCATAGCCCCGGAGGAGATATTTGCATGTCCCCTAGTCTAGTCAAACTTTCATTTCCATTCCTTTCTGACTTATTTAGTGCGTTCTTAGAATTCTGTGGATGGGGAAAGCGGTGGCCTTTTAGCCTGATAGAGGATGACTGCCAACTATTGAGATTTATTTATATATTTGGTGTGTCTAGCTACATAGAGATATCCCTTTTGGTTTTCAGCCTTTAGAATTTTATACTTCACCCTTCATGTGAGCAAACACTTAGTATATGGATGGTTCGTCCATTACATAGGATCTTCTCACTAGCCAATATGCAAGGATGATTGTTGATTAACCACTATGCTCGGTCATGGTTTAACTATTTTCACACCCCCTAGATGGTTCTAATTCATGTTCAAATAGAGACCCCTTATTTCCTCTCATGAGTTAGGAAAGATATGCAAGTTGAGTCATTCCTGCTAGTGCCAAAAAAAAAAAAAAAAACCTGTGAGAGTAAAAACAAAGGTGAGAGGTATGTATGTCATTCAAATATAATCAAAGATAATAAGACAAACAAAATTTAATAAATGAACTTCTTTCAAAGGAAACAGTGGTAAAGAAAGAGAGAGAAGAGATGATGTATTCAGGGTTAGAGATGAACTCTGTCCAAGTCTTTGTTGCCACTGAAAAATGAAAGTTTGTTGAAATGAAGATTAAATGCATGCAGTCGGTAAAGAATGTAAAATGATAAGAGATATTGGATAATAGTGTTTTCAACAGCTTCAAGTATATTCATGCATTCCGACCAGCTAGAAGTTTGGAGCTTCGTGAAACGATTAATCCATGTGAAAGCTAATACGTGAAAATTTCATTCAGATAGGTTTCAATGCTAGCACTGACTGGGAATTACACCTCTCATCATGATTTACTAAATAATTTTTTAGTTCCATTGTGCATCCTTGTGCTTCAGTGGGCAAGGGTTGGACATAATTCCACTTTGTTTTCCATCATAATTCTTTTCTTTGACCTTGTGAGATATTCACTTCTTCTCCACTTCCTCCAATCCTAACACTTATGCTCCATAGTTTTGATTGTGCATAATCAATCCAAATCCTTTGCACACATGTTTCTTCTTCAACTCTTATCCTTCCTCTCAAGCAGGTATATCTTTTGATGATCAAAATCTATTTGAAATTCTTCCCTTTGGGTATCTAATGAGTGCATCTATGATTATTACTAGTTCTACCCTAAAGAGGTGTGTTTGAGATCCATTTGATTGATCAGTATCCCTGATATTGGATCTCACTTGAGGTAGATCATATGGAGACTTAAATTTCATACTATGTTCCTTGATGCCTATGTTAGATGTGAAATACACCATTACTTTTCCCATGATTGAAAACAAATTTTAAGAATAGGAAAAGGGAAAATGCATCGTAAGGTGTTAGGCATACCCTCTGTTATAGAGCAACAAGCACTTTAGTGGATTTTTCTCAATAAAAACCATCATGAATAAGTTTGTGAATAGACCATGTAATTCTCTTAGCACAGTTCATGTCTTATTCCATTTGTCAAGTATTCCTCAACAGGTATTATTTCATCTTCTGGGGTAACTTGTTGTGTAACTCTCAATGTCAGAGTAAATGTTGTTGAAACAAGTGAATTTTGCAATTAAACCTCTCATAGAATTCATGCACATGGATTCCTCATGAAGATGGATGGAAACCAAGGTTAAGCCAAGATTTTAGTCGAAGAAAACCAAAAGCATCAAATGAAAAGAAAAAAGATTTAATGACAAGAAATTTAAACTGAAGCAACCATCACAAATTTCAAACTAAACTAATAAGCCGTTATTGGTATTTATTGAAGAAACAAAGAAAAGTTCAAATCTACGCTATTCAAATTAAAACAAAGGAACACAAATAATCTATGCAGGTAGGAAAAAAAGTAAGCTAACTATGCTAATCTTATTCCTAACCTACCCTACAATGGCTGAAAGAAGGATGGGTGTAAGCATAGTGCCAGTGTAGCCAATCAAGCAACTCCAAACCTGTAATCGCATATTCATTGAAGGCCAATTGCAGAGAATGAAGCAGTGAGGGTTGACATATTGGAAGAATTGATTCAAGAAAGTTTCCACTCAGAAGGTCAAATTTGACAGTGGTATTGTTCATGGTAAGTGCGTTTTTGTAGGATTCCTCCAACCAAGATTCAATTTTGTCGAAAAATTTAAAATGATCATTATATGAATGTTGGAAGGAAAGAAACAATGAGATACATACCCAATGAGGCTCGTGACTAAAATTTGCATGCAACGTACTTTGTAAGGGAGTCTTGGAGTAGGTGGTATTGTTCATCCTAGGGGACGAATTAAGACAATGAGTACTTGACATAATCATCGGTTGAAATTGAAGTGTTTCATTATCGATGATGATCTCCCTAGGATCAAATTTCACATACTTTGCATGCTGAGGAGAGAGTTGATATATGATTTTTGAATGGAAACATTGAGAAAAATGTGACCCTGGATCTTCTCCTATGACATCAATGAAATCATGTGAAGAGTGTTGGAGAATTAAAATAGAATCCAAGAGTGAATGGGGCATCCACCCCTGAGGATTAGCATGTAATTATAGAGAAGATTGAGATGATAGCATTTCCTGGTTCAGCTCAATGTTTATTGTGTTTTGCATGGTGATAGGTTATTTGTTTGTCATGATCTCCTTATGGATATCTGAGAAATATTTATACTATGCACACTTTGTATTTTTTTCTAATAACATTTGTGCATCGAGGTCAGAAATTTTAGACTGTGCAGGACCAATGAATGATAAATTAGTGTTCGCATTCAATTCCAAAACAGTAAAGTAGTAATCGAAAATAGGGACACTGAAATCATATTGTGATTCACCATGTTCTAGAAATTCGAATTGTAAAGAATTTTCAAAGTGATGCATTTCGAGGGAATTATTATTAAGGATGAGTGTTTGATCAATCATGGTTGGACACTCTTCTTGATCTAGTATATCATTCAATGTTTCATCACTAAAGGAGTAATTCAAAGAGTGTGTTGTATGATAGACATATGGCTACTCATGTGTGTGATTAGCATCGAACAGATTTGTGTAAAGAAAATGCAATCTTCAGACTCTGAAAATGACAGGATCGTTTCAATGAGGGATTTGTTATAGACCAAATTATGTTCATGATTTTTTGGAGGGGGGTCATTGAATGGTTCACACTCTGGGGATAAGGGGTCTAAGATTTTTGATAAATATTCCCCACAGTTGTGTCAGAGTGTGGGTTATATATTGTGTACCCCTTATCTTTCGTGGTCAAATTTGAATCTTGTGAATGGGAGATGGTTTATTCATCCATATCGCACCCTTCATAAATAGAAACTAGGTATGAAAACTAATTCAATATTTATTTTCCTGAGGATTCTCACTTTCAGGAAATATGAAATAAATCTGCATCACTCTTCGAAAGAAATCATCCATGGATTTGTTTTTGAACCTACGAATTTCTGAAAGTTCATCAAAAAGTTTGTCATAAACATAATTTTCACGAGAAATGAGAGATATATCCATAAGTTTTTTCCATCTATGAATTGATTTCGTTGGCAAGGTCCTAAACTAGGATTTAATTCCTCCTTCAAATGTGAGAATGAATAGTCAATATGTTTCACTGTCCTAAACAATCTTAAGGTTTCGTCAAGCGATGTCAAATCGTTTGAGATGCGTAAATGCAGAGACATTCCCTTCACCATGGAATTTGGGGTTTGACAAGAGATTGAATGTCTTAACTATAATGCCCTCAATGGGTCTCAGAATACTTAAAGGTTCATCCCATACAGAGGTATAGAGAGGAGCCATGCTCTGGTTAAAATTTAAGTGAAATGACTCCACATGGGTAGGATTTTCATTCGGCCCTCCTTCTAGCCCCAATTTTATTGATGGGTCTAAATTCACCCAAAAACAGTAAGGGGTTACACCCAATAAGAAGTCTCAATTAGACCTCTCACCATTTGGAATAGGAAACCCATCTGTATTGTATCCTGGCAACCAATGTTGGTTTGTTTTTACCGGTTGTAGCCCAGTCCACCGATGAAGGTGAGTGATGGATGGTTATTCAAGCATAAAATGTAGATGAAGACTATGTAAATGCAAGTCTAATCTATTTCTAATCTATCATATCCTAGCTAGGAGAAAATTAACATAAGTGAATGAGTTGTGACATGAAACTAACTCTGCTAATAGCTTCACCAAGATAGATAAAATGAAGAAATAAATTTAGATAACACATGCACATGAATATATAACCAGAATAGTCTGAGTCACTATATCACATACATTGGCAGCTCATTCACTCAGGACATGTAATATAAGAAAGAGTGACAAAACTGTAAGAAAACATATATTGCATTAGATATTCCATAAACAAGCATGCTCTTATAGCCCATGTGGACAACAAACAGTATGCTTGAAATAGTTCACAGCAAAACAAAAACACATGCAAGTCCTTCTCTCTATCAAAAGTTGGCCCTGAGGGATTCTCTACATTAACAGTTTCAGCGATAGTAAATCAAAACTCCAAGGAAATATCTCCAATTTTAGTTGACATTGTATTCCCAAATTAGTTCATAAGTGTAAAATGTTTGAAGATCCTTAAGCCCTCTTCTTTGGGTACAATTTTAGTATTAAATGAGGTTCAATGTGACCCTTGGCCTTCCACCTTCCCTTGTGACCTTTTTCCTTCCCATATTTTTTTTGTATTCTCTTTATAATGATGAGAGGGATAAGACAATAGTTACATTTCGAATTTGTCCTCTAGCGTCGGTGGGCCATCATGGATTTTGGCTATAGTGATTCTTATCCACCGTAATGACTAGTTTGGACATTGGAACATCTTGGTCATCCAATATTGACAATTAATCATCTCAGGTTCAAACCTCCTCTTCATTTGTTTGAATCATATTTATTTTTCTAATTCATGCTGCTATGACAATTGATGTTTTCCTTAATGCTCCATTGTCCTTGGATGTGGATCACACTGTAAGGATGTTGAGTGTGTCCTCCTCTTGAAATTAGTACCTGGAACCATTCAACATATTGCAGATGAGTGGCCTCAAAGAGATACTTAAATAAACTATTAAAACAATAATTTTAACCCACAAAAATGAAATATAAGTAATCAATACTTTGTATAAACTTCCCTAAGTTCGATTCATGGTTCCTCTGCTCGCAGTTGAGGTGTGGTGTTCTTTGGGGTTGTTAACAATGTGTCATATATTAATCCAAAAATAATTATACCATAGGTTATTAATTTCTCAAATCATATAACTAGGAAGTTTTAGAGATCAAAAATACCTTTCCAACGGTATAAAGAACGCATAAAATGGACACACGAGTCAAACGTTATAACCAATTTATGAAATGAGGTTTTTTAGGTTTCGGAGGAGTTAATACTAACTCCTTTGAATTTCATTAGAGGAGTTTGAACTAAATCCTATGAATTTCCATCAGAGGAGTTTAAACTAACTCCCCCGATATGTATTCAAGGATTTTGAACTAACTCTTCCGATATCTATCGAAGGATCTTTAACTAACTTCTTTGATATGTATCGAAGGAGTTTGAACTAACTTCTTTGATATGTATCAGAGGAGTTTGAACTAACTTCTCTTCTTTGTATCGGATTATTTGATGGGAAATCCTCTGAAATTTCAAAGGAGTTGAAGGGAACTCTTTTGAATCGCTTCGGAGGAGTTGAAAGGAACTTCTCCTTCTTAGGAAAGAAAAATTGGAAAAATTTCTAAGTGCCATACTGGCAAGAGACAATGAGAGCTTGAGTTTGAAAGCCCATAACTTCCTCATATGATGCTCGATTGAGGTGTCATTTTTTGCAACGCGGAGAGCACAGACAGATTCTTTTTTCAATATAATTGAACATTTTGTTCAATAATTTGAGTGGATCCATGTTTAATGATGGCCATGATTATCAAGGCTTGTTTGGTGGAAAATCCTTGGAGATCATTTTGGCACTTCTGGACCATGGGTTTTGATTATGTCAGTTGCGTTGGGATAGTACTTGCATAATATACACAATAGGACTATTTTGGTGGTGATAAATACACTTTGAATAATACCCAAAATTTGTGCTCAAAGGCGTTTTCAATGGAAGTATGTGTCCTTCTCTTGCTATTGCTTCGCCCGAATCCAGTTATTTCAATTTCTGAGTCATATGTGATATGTAGGCTCTTATATCATTCATTGAAACTAATGTAATATATCAGATACATATAAATATAAATCCATCAAAACAACCAAATGACGTTCGATGCACCTAGCATTATGTCAGAGCTAGGAGAACTAATTTTCTGTCAAGATGCATTTTAGAGTTGATGCAAGACCTAAATATGTTTATTTTAACCCATCTGATGATATACGACACTTTAATGATCATGGTTAGTCATAGAATCAAGAGGCACAAATCAAAAATGTTGATGTGGTACATGAATGTGAGATACCAGGGACACGAACAAACTTTATTATGATTGCAGTCATGAAGTAGGTTAGGCATGGTAGGTATTAGTCATCAGTTATCCATATAGGTGTAGATATCTTAGTCACCATAAATGATCGTAGATTGATTGATAGTTTATCAATAAGGATCTAAGCTGAGAGGGGGACGAGATAAGCCTCAAGGTGAAAGTGGGCCTCGCTGACCTAGTCAGTGTTTGTGATAGGGAGAAGATAATATTTTATGCACTTGGTGGTGATCAGGGGTCGATGTCCTTCAACTGAAGTATCAAGGATAGTAGGGGGAAACTTATCAATGGGTTGTGCATCGGAGACAAAGATGTGAACCTTGTTGATAAGCAATGCAATGAAGCGAAAGGCAGGGATGCTGCTAAAATGCGATGCAACAGTGTGAGTGGAAGGAAGTCATCTAGTGAAAGGTGTGTACATGGTGAAGATAATATTATGACCAATATCGGTGAGACAATGTTGATCATGTGAAATTTGTTGATGATGAATATGTGTGTAAATGAGGTTTGATAGAAGCATGCTAATGTGTCAGCCAAGCTCAAAGCATAGTGTCCTATGTATAGGCGAAGAAATAAATGGCACACCAATGCGACGGTGGAAAAAATATGTGTTCATTGATATTTTTTGTATCAGTGTGGGAAGAGGGAAATCATTGAAGTGTGGATCATTGATTAGAAGTGATCGGGAGAGGAACCACAAATTAAAAGGTGGGAGAGTGTGAGGAAAACGTAGGCCTAGCCTCTTGCACGATAGAGAGAGGGAGATGGTCCTAGTAGGAAGAA
>JZKD02S2069344.1:84330-114492 GCA_000966675.3 Picea glauca | reverse complement strand
GGATTTCTTGTCCCAGAGAGTCACTAAGACAAGAAAATTGGGATTTTTTTGTGCACACACAACACATACCTATACCTACACATAAACATTTCCTTGCCTTTCCATGCCTTTGATTTCCTTTCCTTGCCATGTCTAGCCTTTCCTTGCCTTGCATTGCCTTTCCTTTCCTTCAATTCCCATGCCATAAATTACCTTCCCATGCCTGACTTCCCTTGCCTTGCCATGTCTAGCTTGTCCTTGCCTTGCATTGTCTTTCCTTGCCTTGACTTTTCATCCCATGCCTTGCCTTGCCATTCATTTCCTTCCCTTGCCTTGACTTTCCATACCCAGACCTAGACCTAGAACTTGCCTTGTAATGCCTTTCATTTCCATGTCTAGCCTTGATTTTCCTTGCATTACAATGCCTTGCTTGGCCTTTCCATTTCCTTTCCTTTAATTTCCTTTCCTTTCCTTACCTTGACTTAGACCCATACCTAGACTTATACCTAAACCATTTCCTATACCTCGACCTATACCTATACCTTACCATGCCATTCCTTTCCTTTCCATCTCTATCCTTGACTTACCTTGCATTGCATTGTCTTTCATTTTCTTTCCATTTCCTTCCATTACTATGCCTTACCTTTCCATGTCTAGGTCTAGGTCTAGGTATAGGCAAGGTCTAGATCTAGGTCTAGGTCATGGTCTAGGTCATGGTCATGTTCTATGTATAGGTATAGGTCTAGTTCTAGGTTTAGTTCATGGTTTGTATCTAGGTCATGGTCTAGGTATAGGTATAGGTCCAGGTCCAGGTCTAGGTCATGGTATAGGTCTAGGTTTAGGTCTAGGTCTAGGAAAGGTCTAGGTCTATTTATAGGTCTAGGTCATGGTCTAGGTCTAGGTCTAGTTATAGGTCATGGTATAGGTCTAGGTCATGGTATAGGTAATGTTATATACCTATACCTATACCATGACCTAAACCTAGACCTAGACCATGACCTAGACCTTGCCTTTCCATGCCTTGTCTTGACATGTCTAGCCTTTGTTTGCATTGCATTTACTTTCCTTTCCTTGCATTGCCTTACCTTTCCTTTCATTTCCTTGTCTTGCCTTAACTTTCCTTCCCATGTCCATCCTTTCCTTTCCTTTCCTTGACCTATACAATGACATAGAACTAGACCTATGTTGATGATTGTAGCTATGTGAGACATTCTCTAGCTTACAAACTTGTGAGATGTGGATCATTGTAGCCATGTGAAGATATTCTCCATATTACAAACCTGAGATAAATCCCCTGAAGAGGGTATGTGTTTCCTACCTGAGACAGAGATGGAACATAGAGATGACCTCCTCCATTCAGAGAGTTGAGAAGAACTCCAGATGATTATCCAGTGGGAAAGGCGATCTATTGAGTTAGGCGTACTTGTGGCTGAGCACAAGGTGAACATGTGAAATCCCAAATTGTTGGGTGCATGTCATGATAACAGAAATGAAGATGATGTATTAGCCTCCTATGAGCAGCAGATTTGATGAGAAACTCCAAATGACTCTCCTGTGTGAGGCATTGAGAAAGAAGATATGTTGAGTGGGCGTGTCTGTGGATGAGCACAGGTGAACATGTGAAGAAATGGTTCTTCTATGTAATGCAGTGATCCAGAGATATGGAAATCCCTTTGAAGGTGCCCCTAGTGGATGAGCACTATTGGGTGTATCAGATCCCTTGCTATATTGTTCAAGAGTCAGACCTACTTGTAACCATAATTGTAATGTAAAGGGTACAGGTCGGCCCACCTTAATGTGATTGGTAATTAATGTAAAAGATAATATGGTTAATATTAATTATATTATAATCTAGTGAGGTCATCCATGTTATTCCAATACACACTTGTATTGACATTTTTAGGTTAGTATAAGTAAAGTTAAATTCCTCATTGAGGAATCATATCTTTCATGTGAGTTTGGAAATTTCAACAAGTACACTTTCTTGGGAAAAGTGTGCACCTCTCTTGGGTGCTATTCTTCTAGGGTTTGAGAACTCTCTTGTGTGCTAGGGTTTATCTTGGTGGTGAAGGTATTTCTCTTGAGGAATATAGCAAAGGATTTGGTTGGGTTTTCTTCCCTTGTTGAGAAGGGTTTCCCAGGATACTTCTTGTGTTCTTGTGCATGGTGCTTCTTCTTGTGATCTTGGTTTCTACAACATTTATGGTTATGGTTAAATGCTAAAATGGAATTAATTTCATGATTAACCTTGACTATTGAAAAATCAACATGGTATCAGAGCATATGTCTTGAAAGAATCCATTGGATAAGCATCCACCAAGTCTCATCTCACCTTTTGCAGAACCGTATGGCCCTTCTAGGGTTTACAGAAAAATTTGTACGCCCCACCCTTTCAGTGGTGATTCAACCCTTAATACTTGGATGATGAGGAAACTTTTGGAATAGAAGAGTACGGCCTCCTCCAACGCATCTCCAAAATCTCTCAAAGTGAAATTCTGAGAAATTTTGATTTTTGGCCCTAGGGTTTCTAGGGTATCGAAATTTTTTGCAAAATATTAATTCCAGATTTATGAAGAAACGTTCTCCTGAATCAGCAAGCATCTCTGTGACACTATCAAGTTTATTGTTGGTAGTCATAAGTCCAATATAATCCAAGATTTATAATTCAACCTAATCATTAGGTTTTCAAAATCCAGTTGGGAAGAATTTGAAGAAACCAATCAAATGAAGATTGGAGCATTAGTAGAAGATAGGCTTGATGGAGCAAGCAAATTCAGCTCCTGGAAATCAAGACTTCAATTCACACTTGAAGAAGATGACCTCTTGGATGTGGTAACTAAAACCCTACCAGCCACAGCTATAGATATAGAGAAAAGCATAAGAAAGGAAGAAGATATCAAAGCAAGAAAATTAATTATCTACTCAGTAAGAGATCACCTCTTACCTTGTATTGCCAACCTAAAGACAGCCTATGAGATGTATGAAGCTTTGAAATAAATGTTTGAAAGTCACAATACCCTCAGATATCTTACCTTAAAGAGCCAAATTCAAAGTACCAAGATGACAAAAGGTGACACAGTTGTCATCTTCTTTATGAAGTTATCAGAGATTAAAGAATAATTAGAGACCATCATGGAAATCATGTCTGATAGAGAACTTGTCTTAACCACTCTCCAAAATATTCCAAATTCGTGGGAGCCTTTCCTTCAAAGTATCAGTGGAAGAGAAGCTCTACCAACCTTTGATATTCTATGGACATATTGTACTCAAGAAGAACTTAGACTTAGAAATAGAGGAATGGAAGATTCATCAGAAGAAAATCATGTTCTTTCACTTCATACAAAGAAAGGAGGAAAATTCAAAAGAAATTTCAGGAAAACATTTAAAGGTGAAAAGTCTTCATCAATTCCAGGTTATCAAAGAAGAGATGTTTCAGAAATTCAATGCTTCAGATGTGACAGTTATGGACACTATGCAAGAAACTGTCCAACTAGGAAGAAGGGAATACAATATGCTTCCACTGTTGACATTGATCCAGACCCACCTCAAAAGAATGAAGAAAAGAGAGAGGAGAAGTACTTCCTCTAAAAATAAAGCATGACTACAAACCAGGTAAACCAATTGATTTCAAATTTTATAGTTGATTGCATTTTTGAATAAATCCCTAGTATGGGTGCCCTCAAAGACTTGGACCATTATCCCTGGTACGGGAGTCCAAACCATATTTGATTGATTATTATACGAGACAATCACATATGTTGTCCTTAAAGAAGAGGTACCCATTCAAAAAAACCCAAAGAATCTCAGATGGAGATTGACAGTGAGACAATGATGCAGGAGCATCGCGAGTAGCAAGAAAGGATAGAGTTGAGGAGAGTTAAGAGGTAGCAAGAAAGGATAGAGTTAAGGATATTTAGGAGGTATCAAGAGAAGGAGCCGAGACCTTGTTACAGGTCGTGCTCAGGAACACCTTGTAAAAACAGGCATTTTCCATTAATACAAAACAACAGTTTTTCCTGCATGTATTTCTATGTTGAATGAATGCCTTTGTGTTCTATTTATGTTGTAGAGGTATGTTGTAGTTTTGCATTTGAAGGGAGTTGTTTGATTACCAGGCTTGATAATTTTTTTGTGGTTTAATGCTAAGAGGTCATGACAGAGTACTGTGGAATCTGAATACCAGTGCAGAGAAGCACTTCTGAACTCTGCGGATTCAGACAAAGACATGCCAAGCGGGCACAAGAGCTGAAATCATCAATTCAGAGGAAGACCTTTGAGGTTTCTGAACACCTCAGGAGGCAAGGCTGTGTATAGAAAACATAGTTGCAAACAGAAACTCTCTTTGATTTCTGTAAAACTCTACCAAGTGGGCATTGAGCTAGTGCAAGGAGTGCACAGGAGGAGAACTTTGTTGTGAGTTCGTAAGAAGCAAGAATCACTGAGGATTCTTGATACTCTGCCAGGAGGGCATCGAGTAAGTGCCAGAGCGCACAGAAGGAACTCGGTGAGTTCAGAGATAGAAGAAGAATCCACAGAGGGATCTTCACAGGGTTGTTGAACACCCTGAACACTCAGCAAGAGGTTGCTTGAGTAACGGATAGCCAGGAGGGCATCCAGATTCTCCATCTGCAGAAGAAAGAAAGAAGGATTTATTTCCTTAGAGGTCTGAGTGATAGGAAATCTCAGAAGGAGTAGCACTTTGTGTGCAAAGACTCTGCAGAGGTGCAGAATTCGCAGAATCCTTTGAGGATTTCGAAAGGAGTAAGCTCAGGAGGAGTAGCATTTTTATACATGCAGGCGAGAACTCAAAGTCATGGAGCTCGCAGAGAAAAGGAGCGAAGGTCAAGGCCTTTGGAAACTTGGAATTCTTCCAAGTGCAGAAAGAATGCGCCAAAGCTCAGGAGGAGTACAGCTGTCGTCGGATCCAATCAAAAGATCTGGACCATTGGAGTTTCCCTACGTCTAGGAAGTAGCAGGAGGAGCGCACAGGAAGGACGGATTTGGACTGTCAGATCTTGATCCAAATACCCATCATCTATTGGATCTGATAGGAGTTGTGAGGGGTTTAAAGCCTTCGTGAACGAAGGGTACGAAAGTCCGGAAAAGTGTTGGCTTATCGGTATTTCAGAATTCGGGAGTTCGGGAGTCCTAAGGACAAGAGGTCGGGACTCTCCACATCGAAAGTCCCGAAATAGAGAATTAGATCACAGTCGTCCGTCTGAGGGAGGACGTGTGTCATGAGACCGTCCGTTTCGGAGATTCGGGCACCGGGACTCACAAAGGTGAGTATTTCAACTTCGTACCTGGCAAAGTCCTGAAAATATCTGAGCCATCCATCCGTTGGGGACACGTGGAGGAGATCGAGGAACCCGTCGGTATTTCGGCTACCAAGGTTTCAAGTTGACATTGGATTGTGTCACTGGGGGTCGCAAATCACGAAATGTAGGAGGACTGTCCATCTTGAGGGGATGCGTGGCAGCAATCCAGAGTTTTGGGAGATTTCCCGAAAGGAGAGGAAGGCCGGGAAATTGCCAATTAGCATTTTGCATATCAGTACATCAGGGGTCAAGAGGATAGGAGGTCCATCGCTTGGGTTGTGAAACCCTGAAATAAGGTCGTGTTCATATGAAGGATGGTCATGTGGGCCAAGACATAGCCCAGGGGGATAAATGCTAAAGATGTGTTTTAGCATTTCGGTAATTCGGTGATCGGGAGATTGTGGGGACAGTGGTTCTCATGACATCAGGATTTAATAAGTTCTGAAACCCAAAATTCTGTCGGGGAAAATTCACGGTCATGTATACAGAGGTTGTAAGGGGAGAAGAAGGACATGTGGATCGAATTGACAGAGATTCCAACAGGCAATCGGAAGAGCTAATTCATATTGGATAAAGGTGAATGAACGATGCTTGATATCGGGAGGTCAGGCACATGATCTGTTGAGGTATGACCTGCGCATGGTCGCGCCATCAAGTGGTATCAGAGCTTGAATCTTGTATATAGATTTCAGGAAAGGGAAGGGAGGAGAAGGCAAAGGAAGACAGAGTGCTGGAAACTCTGTAAGGATTGTTTGCAGGTAGGCAACAATCAAGAAGACGGTCAGGAGGACTGTAGGAAGAGGCTGGAGACACTCAGGATCAGAGTAACAGCAGCAAATTTTCCAGCAGGGCAGATAAGAAAAGCAAGATGTCTACTAAATTCTATACAAGTGTTGGAAGGAAAAAACCAGAGTTGATGAGCACTTGATGGCACATTCATGGGCAGGTCATACCTCAGAAGATCATGTGCTTGACCTCCCAGTCTCAAGGATCATTCATTCACCTTTCTCCGAGTTGAATTATCTCTTCTGATTCCCTGCTAGAATCTCTGTCAATTCAATCCACAGGTCCTTCTTCTCCCCTTACAGCCTCTGTATACACAACCGTGAATTTTCCCCAACAAAATTTTGGGTTTCGAAACTTCTTAAATCCCAATGTCACGAGAACCACTGTCCCCGCGATCTCTCGATCACCGAATTACCGAAATGTTGAAACACATCTTCAGCATTTATCCCCTTGGGATATTTCTTGGCCCACATGACCATCCTTCATATGACCACGACCTTATTTCGGGGTTTCACAACCCAAGCGATGGACCTCCTGTCCTCTTGACCCCCAATGTACTGATATGCAAAATGTTGATTGGAAATTTCCCGGCCTTCCTCTCCTTTCGGGAAATCTCCCAAAACTCTATATTGATGTCACGCATCCCCTCAAGATGTATATTCCTCCTTCATTTCGCGATTTGCGACCCCCAGTGACACAATTCCCTGCCAACTTGAAACTCGGTAACCGAAATATCGATGGGTTCCTTGATCTCCACCACGTGTCCCCAATGGATGGATGGCTCGGATCTTTTCGGGACTTTGCCAGGTGTGAAGTCGAAATACTCACCTCTGTGAGTCCCGATGCCCGAATATTCAAAACGAACAATCTCGTGACACGTGTCCTCCCTCAGACAGATGGCTGCAATCTAATTCGCTATTTTGGGACTTTCGATGTGGAGAGTCCCGACCTCTTGTCCTCTGGACTCCCAAATGCCAAAATATCGATAAGCCAACACTTTTTGAGACTTTCGTACCCTTCGTTCATGAATTCTTTAAACCCCTCGCAACTTCTATCATATCCAATGGTTGATGGGTATTTGGATCAAGATCTGATGGTCCAAATTCATCTTTCCTGTGCGCTCCTCCTGCTGCTTCCTGGACGTAGGGAAACTCCCACGGTCTAGATATTCTAACTAGATCCGATAGTAGCTGTACTCCTCCTGAGATTTGGCGCTTTCTTCCTGCACTTGGAAGAATTCCAAGTTTCCAAAGGCCTCAACCTTCGCTCCTTTTCTCTGCGGGCTCCACGACTTTGAGTTCTCGCCTACGCGTATAAAAACGCTACTCCTCTTGAGCTTACTCCTTTCGAAATCCTCAAAGGATTCTACGAATTCTGCGCCTCTGTAGAGTCTTTGCACACAAAGTGCTACTCCTTCTGATCTTTCCTATCACTCATACCTCTAAGGAAATAAATCCTTCTTCCTTTCTTCTGCAGATGGAGAATCTAGATGCCCTCCTAGCTATCGTTTACTCAAGCAACCTCTTGCTGAGTGTTCAGGGTGTTCAACAACCATGTGAAGATCCCTCTATGGATTCTTCTTCTATCTCTGAACTCACCGAGTTCCTTCTATGCGCTCTGGCACTTACTCGATGCCCTCCTGGTAAAGTATCAAGAATCCTCAGTGATTCTTTCTTCTTACGAACTCACAGCAGAGTTCTCCTCCTATGCACTCCTTGCACTGGCTCAATGCCCACTTGGAAAATTTTTATAGAAATCAAAGAGAGTTTATGTCTACAACTATGTCTCCTATACACAGCCTTGCCTCCTGAGGTGTTCAGCAACCTCAAAGGTCTTCCTCTGAATTGATGATTTCAGCTCTTGTGCCTACTTGGCATGTCTTTGTCTGAATCCGCAGAGTTCAGAAGTGCTTCTCTGCACTGGTATTCAGAGTCCACAGTACTCTGTCATGCCCTCCTGGAATGAAACCACAAAGAACTTCTCAAGCCTGGTAATCAAACAACTCCCTGCAAATGCAAACCTACAGCATACCTCTACAGCATAAATAGAACACAAAGGCATTAATTCAACACAGAAATACATGCAGGAAAAACTATTGTTTTGTATTAATGGAAAATTCCTATTTTTACAAGGTATTCCTGAGCACAGCCTGTAACAAGGTCTCGGCTCCTTCTCTTGCTACCTCCTAACTCTCCTCAACTCTATCCTTTCTTGTTACCTCTTAACTCTCCTCAACTCTATCCTTTCTTGCTACTCGCGATGCTCCTGTATCATACTTCCTCGCTTGAAAATTTTCATGGACTCCTGTCCATGAGCTCTCGCATGGTCTATCCATGCTTCTGGATTTCATTTTCAGTTTCCCAGTTGGCATCTTCAACTGGATGTCCCCTCCATTTGACCAAGTATTCAAAATATTCTTTTCTCCTGGTCCTCTTGCTGACTCTCTTGTCAAGTATTTTCTCCATCTGTGGCTTTTTAGCTACAGGCATTTGTTTATCCCACTGAACCTCTATCTGTTCATTGTCTGCTCCTGCTTCTCCAGCTTTGTAAGGGTACAAATCTGAGATGTTGAATATCGGAGAAATTCTGATCCCATCGGGTAATTCAATCTCATATGCATTTGCCCCAAATTTCCTTATGATCCTGCATGGTCCAATCTTCTTCATCTTTAGTTTGTTATATGTTCCCCTTGGGAACCTATAAGAGAATATGCAGGGAGATGTGTAGAATATCCCATGTACAGAAGTTATGATACTAATATATATGAAGCTTTGATTCAGACTCATGGTGTTCAATTACTTTCTGTGTGTACATGTTGAATGTTATACTCATGGTTGTTTTACTCTTTCTGTTGTAAGTTTGCTTTTATGTTGTGTATGTATGATTTCTTATTTAGAGTTTGAAGTCTAAGAGAGTAAGGGAACGAGTTTCAATTGTTTATCTATCTGAGAAAATATTTCCTGCAAGGAATGCAATGAAACGTCTGCAAGGAGTGCATCGACGGGTTCATAGTTCATCTCTGAAAGATCAGGAAGGAGAAAATTGTCCTCATTTTCCACAGAAGTGTGAGTCAGGAACAGAAGCCGTGCAAGGTGTGTGCAAGCTGGTTGAAAGTTCAACACTTGTCAACCGAGAAAATATTTGAAGACTATTGTCACGAGGAGTTGCACAGAGTCAAAAGAACTCAAATACTTAGGCGTATTTGAGGAAGTGCAGCAAGGAGTGCATGCAGAAGTCATTTAGGAGGCTTGAGTTAGCAAGGGAAGCTCAGGGGAATTAGCATCTTCAAGTGTTGAAGAGAAAAAGGGGAGTTTTTGGTCATCACACAGAGGCCAAGCCAAATATAGGAGGATCGCTAAGGTGACACAGAGCAGAGACCTTTGAAGAAGGAATTTAAATGGTCAGAATTCTTCGAGAAGAATTTCTGAAATAGCGTGAATCGTTAGATCTCATAGAGGAGCCAGGAGATTTATGGCAAGTGTTTTGCAAAACATAAGTTCAGGAGGATAGGGCCATAGATCCAAGTCAACGAGGGTCATTGGATCACTCGTGAACTTTCATTTCGGGAGTTCGTGGGTTGCAGAACCGAAAGCTCAGCATCAGGACTCACGAAATCGCGAAGTCCAAACCCCTGAAAAAGTGGAAAGTTTCGTTGTGGGCCAGCACTGGGAAACGTGTCAAAATTCATCATTTCGGCATTTTAGGATATTGGAGGTCGGGATGTTTGTTCCGGGATTCTCGAAATCGTGAAACGCAATATAAGTGTGGAGGATAAAGAGGCCTACATTTCGGCGAATCGGCAATTCGGGTTTCAGAAGTCGAAGAGTCGAGACGCTCGGTAACAAGAGTCGTGAAGTCGTGATATCCAAAGTTCTAAAATAGTGAAGGACGTGATCACATAGTGGATCATAGAATTTGAGTTGTTGCTTAGCATTTGTGCACGCGGCTCAATTCATAAGGACCTGTGGTGACACCATCGTAGGTGTGTTTGATTTCCCGAAAAGGAATTAAAGAGTTAGTTAGACTCGAAGGGCAGGAAAGGAGCGATCTTGAGCGGACCTTAACCCGAGGGTTTGGGGGTCTGCACCAGAAAGTACCTTCTCCCCCTTCAATAGTGTAAGGTCTCTTCCCATAGAGCCTTATAAAACACAAGTTAAAATAGAGAATAGAGAAATGTTATCCTGTACAATTTAATCATCAGCATATAACCATTTATTATTCAGCAGAAATTAAATTTATGAACAGCATGATAATAAATCACATAACAACCACATAACATAGCATATTCAGCAGCATGATGATAACCACCTAACACAGCGTAATCATGAAAATACTTACCTCTGACTGATGTTATTTCTCCAATATCTGTCTGTCCTCGTTGCTGTTCTGCCCGAACTCTGCCCAAAACCGAATCTTTCCTCCCTACCAGCTAGGAACAGAGCTTATCCAGCTCCCTAGCTCCAGGATTCCGTGAGGATTCCTAGCCCCTAAGCCCAAAACTCCCAGCAACCGATGCTCCCCTGTGACAGTCCACCCAAACTCCAAACCAGAAAAATACCCACTAGAAAATATAGTCCCTACTCCCAAATAATGCTTCCTTTCCCCAAATTTCCAAAAGTCCTTCTCCTGAATACCTCTACCCCCTCATATCCTCCTTCCCATTCACCGCCTCCTCCCTACATTCAATTCCACCCACCTTATCCCTCCATTCAATGCCTTATCCCTCCATACATTAAGTTTTCTATTAAATAAATTAAAAAATATTAATCTTTTAATTCCTTACCCAAACATTAAATAAGTTAATTAATTAATTAATTAATTAATCAACATATATTAAACAATAAATAATTAATTAATTAATATTATTAATAAATAATCATTATTTAACTGATACACATTAGGACGGTTAATTATTTAATTAATTATACTTGATAAACCTTGAGCAATTATTTAACTAGGGTTGTTACAAACAGTTCAGAGGGAGATAGACATTATTCCAGTTGATCCAGTTTCTTCAGTTGATATGTTCAGAGATATTGCAGTAGGGAATAAAAGGCCTACTTAGACTCACTCTGAAAGAGGCAGAGAAACATACAAGCCTCTCAAGGCACATCCTAAGAAAGTAAAAGATATATTCAAAGCTATCCTTCAGTCATGAGCCACCTTATTGATGTTGAGCCTCCTTGTCTTAGAGAAGCCATAGGAGAACATGTATTGCAAGATTCCATAACAAGAAGAATACCAATATATCTTAAAGAATGATGCATAATATATTATTTAGGAACCAGAAGGGAAGTCTGTAGTAACTTCCAGGTTGATCTATAAGATCAAACATGCAGCTTATGGAAGTGTTTAGAAATACAAAACAAGATCTATAACCAGAGGTTTCTCACAAACAGAGGGAGTTATCTATGATGAGACACTTTATCCAGTAAAACTATTATACTTCCATCCATACTACCATCCATGAGTTGGAAACTATATCAGATAGATAAATTATTGATGAGTTTGGAGTATAGCTAGAGTATTGCTAATCCAAACCTATATCATTACAGTGTTGATGACGAAGTCCTGATTTTTGGTAACTTATTCAAGAAGTCTTGTTGTTGGATACAAGTAATTTGTGACTTATGAATTCGAGATGAAGAATCTGAGTATGATGAACTACTTCTTGGGACAAGAAGTATGACAAAGGACCGATGATATTTTTCTGAAATCAGGAAAATATACAGTAAAGATACTAAATAAGTTCAAGTATGACAGAATACAAAATCCATCATGATAAATTTAAAAGGAGAAGATTGATGATGATTCAGACGAGACTGATCCACATTGGATCATGGATGCATCTGGTTAACACCAAACTTGATTCATGCCATGCAGTGATTGTTCTTAGTCATTTCATGAGTCAATCGATATAGACTCACTAAACAACAGAAAAACATGAGGCACAGTTGGATATGGTCTGAGATATGCCTCCAGAGTGAACTTGAGTTTGCAGGATATGCTGATTCAAATTGAGTAGAAATTACAGTGGAATAGAAGAGCACATCCGGTTGATGTTCTACCATGAAGTTTTCCATGGTTTCCTAATGCAGCAAGAAACAAAAATCTTTGTGGCCCTGAATACCACAGAAGCAGAGTATGTACCATTGAGTGTGCAAAGCAATATGGCTTCACAAGCTTTTGACAGACTTACTTGATTATGAGATGGATCCTATGATGATAATCAAGAGTCGTTTATAAAGCTCCTTGAGAACCCAGTGTTTCCCGATGGATCGAAACACAATGAGATGAAATATTCTTATATCAGAGATATGATGCAAAGGAAAAATTGTACACATACAATACCTTCCTACGCTTGAGTAGATTACATACATCTTCACCAAACCAACTTGGTGAAGAATGTCTTCCTAGTTGAGAGGGAGTATTGATGACTCCAACCAAGAAAAAATTCAAAGTACATCCATGTGAGACTTGGAATGATGAAGAATGCCTCCCTAGCTGAGAGGGAGTGCTGATGATTGCAGATATGTGAGACATTCTCCATCTTACAAATATGTGATATGTGGATCATTGCAGCCATGTGAATATATTCTCCAGCCTACAAACCTGAGAGAAATCCCATGAAGAGGGTATGTGGTTCCTACCCGAGACAGAGATGGAACGTAGACATGACCTCCTCTATTCAGAGAGTTGAGAATAACTCCATATGATTATCCAGTGGAAAAGGTGATCTATTGAGTTAGATGTGCATGTGGTTAAGCACAAGGTGAACGTGTGAAATCCCAAAGTGTTGGGTGCATCGTCATGAGAATAGAAATGAATATGATTTATTAGCCTCCTCTGAGTAGTAGAGTTGACGATAAATTCCAAATGACTCTCATGTGTGAGGCAGTGGGAAAGAAGATTTGTTGAGTGGATGTGCATGTGGATGAGCACAGGTGAACGTGTGAAGAATTGGTTATTCTATGTAATGCAGTGAGCTAGAGATATGGAAATCCCTATGGATGTACCCCTAGTGGATGAGCACTAGTGGGTGTATAATATCCCTTGCTATATTTTTCAAGAGTCAGACATTTCTGTAACCTTAATTGTAATGTAAAGGGTACAGGTTGGCCCCACCTTAATGTGACTGGTAGTTAATGTAAAAGATAATTAATCTGGTTAATATTAATTATATTATAAGCTAGTGAGTTCGGCCCTGTTGTGCCAATAAACACTTTTGTTGACAGGTTTGGGTTAGTATAAGTAAAGTTAAATTCCCCATTGAGGAATCATATATTTCATGTGAGTTTGGAAATTTCAGCAAGTACACTTTCTTAGGAAAAGTGCACACCTCTCTTGGGCGCTAGTCTTCTAGGGTTTTAGCACCCTCTTGTGTGCTAGGGTTTATCTTGGTGGGGAAGGTCTTTATCTTGAGGAATATAGCAAAGGATTTGGCTTGGTTTATTTTCCTTGTTGAGAAGGTTTTCCCAGGATACTTCTTGTGTTATTGTGCACGGAGCTTCTTCTTGTGATCTTGGTTGCTGCAACATTTATGGTTATGGTTAAATGCAAAAATGGAATGAACTTCATGCTTAACCTTGACTATTGAAAAATCAACAACCTAGACCTAGACTTAGACCATGACATTGACCTAGACCCAGACCTAGACCTAGACCTTGCCTTGCCATGACTTGCATTTCCATGTCTAACCTTGCCTTACCTTACATTTCCTTGGCATGACTTACCTTGCCTTCCTTTTCCTTGTCTTTCCTTAACTTTATTTTCCATGTCTTGCCTTGCCTTTCCTCGCCTTGTCATTTCCCAATCAAAACTAGTTCCTTGGTATTGAAGCTTGAGGAGGCCATGGGTTTTTAGGTATAAATGTTGGTTTTCCAAGCCAACATTTTACAAGAAACCAACATTTTACAAGGAAAAATTGAGTAGCCATAATAACAAGTAGTCATCAACAAAAAGCAACATGTCACATATGGAAAAGGTAGAGATAATACAAATTATTAAACCATGTAAGACATTTTACAAGTTATGCACTTTTCAAATATTTGCTTAAGTAGAGTTATCTCCACTTTTGCTTTTTCAAAGATAGGGTGATGCTATAATTTTCATATTATGCAAGAAACAAGGTTTATTGCATGGGAATAAAAGTCATAACCTCAAATATCCACATAGAATTGTTTTCCAATTCCCTCGGTTAACCTCCACACTAATAAATAATGTATTTGTTACAATACGGTTCTTTGTTGGTGTTTTTTTGTTGGGATTATTGCCATGAAAGGATGAGATTCAACCTGTTTGGTATTTTCAAAGATGGAAATTATGCCCCTGGACCAAATTGTCATCATGTCCCTGAATGGCTTGAGGAGGAAAGTCACAAACTTCCATAAAACTATAACTAGTCCTCATATGGAAGAATTGTTAGTTGCATCGAACTTGGGGCACCAGGTTATAGCTAGGGGTTCCCTATGTTGTCATTTTGTTTCCCAAAAAACAGTTTTTTGGAGGATCTTTGGAACTGGGGTTTTGCTCAGTGAGGCACAATGCAATTTTTGAACAAGGGGTTGATTTTTATGAACAATGTGTCAAGCGATTGTGGGTAGCATGGTCACATGGTCCTTGGCCAAATATACATGAGGGATCTTACGAAACTCAATTATGCCACTTGGTTTGGGTTTTATGCCCCCAGACCAAATTTTCAACATGTCCCTAAATGGCTTGGGGAGGTGAGTTGCAACTCGCCATAAAACTATAATCGGGCCTCGGATGGATGAATTTTCAATTTCATTGGAATCCTAACACCGGATATAGCTAGAGGTACCCCTCCATTGTCATTTTGTTGCTTGGAAAACCATTTGATGGAGGACCTCCAGAACTAGGGTTATGCTCAGTGAGGCACAGTGCAATTTATGAACAAGCAAACGATTTTGAGGAAGGTTATGATGGGTGATTATGGGTATTGTGTTCGCATCGACCTTGTCCAAACATACATGTGGGATATTATGGAACTCAATTGTTCCTCTTAGTTTGGATTTTATTCCCCCAAACCAAATTGTCAACATGTCCATAAATGGCTTTAGGAGGCGAGTTGTAACTCGACATAAAAATCTAATCAGGCTTCAGATGGACAAATCGTTAGTTGCATTGGACACTTGACACTGGGTTATAGCTAGGGGTACCCCTATGTTTTCATTTCGTTTCCCAGAAAACCATTTGTTGGAGGATCTTCAAAACTAGGGTTTTGTTAAATGAGGCACAGTGCAATTTACGAACAAGGGGTTAATTTTGAAGAACACTATGTATGGAGATTATGGGTATTTTTTTCATGTGGTCCTTGGTCAAACAGATGTGCAGGATCTTACGGAACTTATTTATGCCACTCGTTTTTTATTTTATGCTCTCGAACCAAATTGTCAACATGTCCATGAATGGCTTGAGGAGGCGAGTTGAAACTCACCATAAAACTCTAAGCGGACCTAGGATGGATGAAACATTAATTGGATTGGGATACTGACACCAATTTATAGCTAGGGGTACCCCTATGCTATCATTTTGTTTCCTAGAAAACCGTTTGTTGGAAGATCTTCGGAACTAGGGTTTTCCTCAGTGAGGCACACTGCAATTTCTAAACAAGGGGTCGATTTTGACGAGCACTATGTCGGGCATTGTGGGTAGAATATTCATATGTTCCTTGGCCAAAAAAATGTGTGGGATATTATGGAACTCATTTATGCCACTTGTTTTTGATTTTATGCCTTGAGACCAAATTGTCAATATGTCCCTGAATGGTTTAAGGAGGCGAGTTGCAACTATAAACAGGAATCAGATGGATGAATCATAAATTAAATTGGACTCCTAAAATAGGGTTACATCTAGGAGTACCCCTATGATGTCATTTATTTTCCCACAAAATCGTTTGTTGGAGGATCTCTGAAACCAAGGTTTTGCTCAGTGAGGCACAGTGCAATTTTTGAAAAAGGGGTCGATTTTGAAGAACATTATGTTGAGAGATTGTGGGTAGTGTGGTCATGTGGACCTTGGACAAACTGAAATTTGGGAGCTTATGGAACTCAATCATGTTGCTCAGTTTGGATTTTATGCCACCAGACCAAATTCTCAACATGTCCTTGAATGGCTTGAGGAGGCGAGTTGAAACTTGCCATAAAACTCTAATCAAGCCTTGGATGGACAAAGAGTCAGTTGCATTCAAATCCTAACACAAGGATATAGAAATGGGTACCCCTATGCTATCATTTTGTTTCTCAAAAAATTGTTTGTTGGAGGATCTCCGGAACTATGGTTTTGCTCAGTGAGGCACAATGCAATTTCTGAACAAGGGGTTAATTTTAAAGAACATTGTGTCAAGTGATTTTGGGTAGTGTGATCATGTGGGACTTGGCCAGAAAGACATGTGGGATATTATGGAACTCATTTATGCCTCTTATTTTGAATTTTATGCCACCAAACCAAATTGTCAACATGTCCCTGAATGGATTGAGGAGGTGAGTTGCAACTCACCATAAAATTATAATCGGGCCTCAGATGGATGAACTATCGATTGCATTAGACTCCTAACACTGGGTTACAAATAGGGGTACCCCTCTTCTATCTTTATTTTTCCTAGAAAACCATTTTTAGAGGATATATGGAACTAGGGATTTCCTCACTTAGGCACAATGTGATTTCTAAACAAGGGGTCAATTTTTAAGAACAATGTGTCAGGTGATTGTGGGTAATGTGGTCGCCTAGGCCTTGTCCAAAAATTCATTCCATATCTTACAAAACTTAGTTATGTTTCTCGGTTTGGATTTTATGCCCCCGAACCAAATTATAAACATGTCCCTGAATGGCTTGAGGAGGCGAGTTGCAACTCACCATAAAAATATAATTGTGCCTCGAATGGATGAACTATTGGTTTCATTGGAATCCTAACATCAGGTTACAGCTAGGGGTACCCCTCCAATGTCATTCCATTTTCCAGAAAACTGTATGTTGGAGGATTTCTAGAACTAGGGTTTTGCTCAGTGAGGCATAGGGCAATTTCTGAACAAGGGGTCGATTTTGACGAACACTATGTTGGGCAATTGTGGGTATTGTGGTTTTTTAGGCCTTAGAAAAAGGGACATGCGAGAACTTACAAAACTCATTTATGTCACTCGGTTTGGATTTTATGCCCACGAACCAAATTGTTAACATGTCATTGAATGGCTTGAGGAGGTGAGTTGCAACTCTCCATAAAAGTCTAACCGAGTCTCAAATGGATGAATCGTTGGTTGTATTGGACTCTTGACACCGGGTTACAGCTAGGGGAACCCCTCCATTGTCATTTTGTTTATCAAAAAAACTATTTTTTGGAGGATCTTTCGATCTAGAGTTTTTCTACCATCTATGACTTTGGTTTTATGTTGTCCAAATAGAGGTTAATCATTAACCACATAATTATTCTTAACATTTTATAACATTAGGGATAAATCAATCCTAAATTATTATTATGCAATGTGAAACAGATCCCAAATGCAATAATAAAGACTAGAAAACCATTAACTAGAGATTGCAAGTAAAGGTAAGGAAAGAAAGCAAGGAAATAAAAGGCAAGGCAAGGCTAGGAAAGCAAGGAAAGAAAAGGAAAGAAAAGGATAGACATGGAAATGAAATTCTAGGCAAGGCAAGTCATGGCAAGACAATGCAATCCAATCCAAGCCAAGACAGGACAAGACAAGGCAAGGAAAGGCAAGGTAAGGCTAGAGATGGCAAGACCATACATGGAATGGAAATGATAGGAAAGGAAATAAAATACAAGGCAAGGCAAGGAAAGAAAAGGAAAGGTAAGGTTGGGCAAGCAAGGGAAGCAAAGGTAAGGTAAGTCTAGACATGGAAAGGAAATTCAAGGCAAGGAAATGAAAGGAAAGGTAAGGCAAGCCTAGACATGTCAAGACAAGACATATAATGGAAAGGATAGATAAGGTGAGGCATTACAAGACAAGGCAAGGAAATACAAGGTGAGGTAAGGCAAGGCATAGCAATACATGGCAAGGCAAGGCTACGAAAGGAAAGGCAAGGCTAGACATGGTAAGACAAGACATGGAAAGGAGAGGCAAGGCATGTAAGGACAAGGAAACGCAATGAAAGGCAAGGAAATGCAAGGAAAGGCAAGGAAAAGTATGGAAACACAAGGCAAGGCAAGGATAGACATGGAAAGGAAAGGCAAGACCTAGACCTAGACCAAATTAATGGATTAGAGGAAGAAAAATTATTATAGGTCTAGGTCTCGGTCATGGTATAGGTCATGTTCATAGTGTAAGCCTAGGTATATTTATAGGTCATGGTCAACCTAATACATGGAAAGGGAAGGCATGGCAAGACAAGACAATTCAAGGCAAGACAAGACAAGACATGGAATGGAAAGGCAGGGTAAGGCAAGGCAATGCTAGACATGGAAATACAATACAAGGCAAGCAAAGGAAAGGTGAGGAAAGTATAGACATGGAATATAAAGAAAATATAAGGAAAGACAAGACAAGGAAATGAAAGGCAAGACTATACATGGCATGGAAATGAAAGGAAAGGGAAGGGAAGGGAAGGGAAGAGAAGGCATGGAAAGACAAGGAAAGGCATGACAAGGCAAGACATGACAAGGGAAGTCAAGGAAATGAAAGAGATGGAATGGCATGTAAATACAAGGCAAGCCAAGCCAAGGCATGGAAAGAAAAAGAAAAGAAAGAAAAGGTAAGGAAAGGCATGGAAATACAAGGAAGGGTAAGACAAGGAAAGGGAGGTCATGGAAAGGAAAGGAAAGAAAAGAAAAGGCAAGGCAATGCAAGTCAAGGCAAGGAAAAGAAATACAAGTAAAGTTAAGTCATGGCAAGGCAAGGTAGGGAAAGGCATGGAAAGGAAACGTAAGGCATGGAAAGACAAGATATGGAAAGACAAGGCAAGGAAATGCAAGGAAAGGCAAGGCAAGACAAGAAAAGACATGATATGGAAAGGAAAGGAATCACAAGACAAGGAAAGGTCTAATTCTAATTCTAGGTCTAGGTCTAGGTCATGGTCTAGGAATAGGTCTAGGAAAGGAAAGCCAAGACAAGGAAAGGAAAGAAAATACAAGACTGTCAAACAGATGGCTTAGGTTGATGGAAAATTGGTTTGGATTGTTGGTTTTCATTAGTTTCAACCCTTGGAGAGTGATATTGTAGATTGATTTCAACCCTTAGATATTTATATCAAGCCTTGGAAGAAGTACGGTAGTGAATTCTGGTAGCACAAATGTATGGGTAAAGGACCTGAGTTTGTTTTAGGTATAAAATCATAAAGATCAGTGAATATGTAGGTACTACTATTCTAGATGGATAGTACATGTCATGTCATTTCTGGTGATATGTGGAATGTCACATAACTCCTCATGGTTAGAGAGTTATGGCCATGTGAAGTTGGAGAACCCTCATGAGTTATCTAGAAGATCCTAGAAGGTCAAAGAAGTCAAGTATTCTAGAATCTCCTAGAAGAAGTGTACTAGTCAAATTGATGGTAACTAGGAGTTAATCATGGGTATATTTGTTGCATTAATAAAATAATTAAAAATAAATTAGTTGCAACAAGAAGTTGTGAGAAAAGATAAATTATTTAAATAATAAAGTAGTCAAAGTTGTTGCAAAGAGAAACTATTTAAACAATAAAGTGGTTGCAACAAGAAGTGGTGAGTTTACTATTTATGGATAAGTCAAAGTGGTTGCAAAAGAAATTAATTAAATAATAAAGTTAGTTGCAACTAGGAGTGGATAACTTACTATTTGTGGAAAGTGGTTAAGTTAAGTGGACAAAGTGGTTAAGTTAAGTGGACAAGTGGTTAGAAGTGGGTTAACCCAAAAAGAAGGAATGTGGATTAAGTTGGTTAGAAGCTAACCCCTTGAGAAAGCTACATAGAAGTATAAATAGAAGAGAAAGGATATCCCATTAGCACCTATTGAATATCATTGAATATCTATTTTGTGAAAGTTTATTTTGGCAAGTATTATTGATAGATCAAATTTGCAGCAAAAAAATCACGGAAGAAAAAGTGTGGCAGAAAAATCACGCCAGAAAAATTGCGGCAGCTGAATCACGGTAGCAGAATCGTGGCAGCAGCATGGTTGGGGTCTATTTATGAGAGATATCGAGCATATTGATTGAGGTATGTTTTGTGAGCTAGGGTTTATCTCTTGAGATGGTATTGGATGTTTAGTATTACTGCATATATCAGATTTGTTGAGGGATACAGTTGGTATTTGGCATATGGATATTGGTCTTTTGGTTGTGATGTGTTGGTGAAGTTGTTGTTTTAGCTTGAGGCTACATAACAGTGAGGTTGTGGAACATGGTTTTATGTAAGGGTTTATGGATAGAGTTATGAATTGTTAGATAACTTTTGATGGTTATATTGTTGTATGTCTTTGGTATATGGTTGAGGTAAATGTTGGGTACATGGTTGAGACAAGTAGTTGATGAGTTGGCACATACATGAGGTGTATAGTTGATGATGTCGGTGCATCTTGATGAGTCATAGTTGATGTGTAGTTGATGTATTATTGGTACATAATTGGTACATGGTTGGAGGCACTTGTTAGTAGTATTGTTGACACATCGTTTATGGATGATGTAGCATACTTGTCTTGGTATATTATTGGAACCACATATTTATCCTGGTGATGATTATGAGTTGTTGTGATTGGTTGATGCACATCTTGGTGATATCGTACATATGGTTGAGATTTTTCTTAGTGATTGATCTTGGTGAGTAGATCCGATTTGGTTCATAAGATTAATGAGACAGATTGTTGTGATAGGTTGTTTGGACAGGTTGTTGTGATAGGTTATTCATACAGTTTTGGTGCATGGTTGATGCACTTGTTGATGGTACAGGTTGAGGTATAGGTTGATGCATGGTTGATGCATGGTACATGTTGGTTCAATTTATTATTACAAGTTGTTTGGTGCAAGTTTATTGGTACATGTTGTTATAGGTTATCAGTATAGGTTGACAGTGATAGGTTGGCATTGGCAGTGGTTGATTCAGTGATAGTGATAGGTTGTCTACATTTGGCATTTATATTTCAGGGGGGTTGGATGGGGCAAGGACAGGTGATTGTAGCCACCTTCCAGTTGTATCCGGAGAACATAGGGGGTTGTAGCCTCCTTCTGTTTGTAGCCATAGAATTGGGGAGTTAGAGCTTCCCTCAGTTGTATCCTAAAAATAGGGGGTCAAAGCCTCCTTCCAGTTGCAGCTGGAAAACAAAGGAAGTTGGTGCTTCCTTGAATGTAATTCTTGACATATGAGAAAAGCATTATGTGGTTTTCTCTTGCATTGTGTTTCCACGTAAATATTGGTGTATTTTTGTTGGGTGCGGGCCTATTTTGAGAAAAAATCTATTTTGGGAAGGTAAAGCCTAATTTTGGGGAAATAACAGTTGGCAGGAAAAGCAGCACATGCGAAGAAAATCCAAATGCAAAGGAGGAAAGCATGCAAAGAACGCAGGAAGAGAAACCTAACCATGATAGGGTTAGGGTTTTGGTAAGATATTGTAACAGCTAAGAAGTTTGTAAATTAGTATAAATAAGAACCTAAGAGGTCTAGGTCAGGGTTCCAAGTGGTTGTTGAATAATGGTTATAATACTATAACTCAATGATTGTAGTGGAGAAATTGTTCTAAGATATTGAGTTGTAGAAGAGTAAATTAGCTAGATATTGAGGGTTATAATATCACAGGATGAGGAGCCTGGTGTGATCTAGTCCACCTCATAGAAGTTCTGAAACATATTTGTGATTGTAAGAATAAATATGTAATGTGCATAGTGCCATATATTGCAGAAAACCTAATAAAAGAGCAGAGAAGTTAGATCTTTGTGGAGGTAGCCCAGGAGGGGGTGAACCACGGTAAAACCTGTGTTATGTGTGTTGTATATTTGCATATTTACCTTATGTCAGTAGTTATATTATGAATGGATGGATGCATGGTTTAGTTATATCTCTTAGAATGCATGCATAGGCTTAACAGATGAATGAATCTTAGGAATAATAGAGAGAATAATCAGATTAAGGCCTGAAGAAGATCAATTATAATCCTAGATCCCCATTCCTTCCTAGACTGCAAGCACTTGATATTGTCACACATAGAACTACTTCGAGTGATACTTCACAATGCATTCAATGCGTTTTGTTGTCTTCTGGTTTACCAAGAGGGTCGATATTTTTAGAGGGTTTTGTTGGAAACTTGTTCAAATCTGAACCTAGGTTAGCCCAAGAAGTAGATAGAAAGATTAATAACCAACAAATGGTTATGTTCTCGGCTGGAACTGCATGGGATTGAGTGGATGAGATCCATGGAAGAATCACGCAGAGAATGAAAGTATAGAAGGGAATGTTCAGGCCATGGAATCCAATGAAGGCAGAGATTGAAAAATGGTTGAAAACAAAGGAGCTTGAGTTTGCGCAGAAAGATAACAGAAAACCTAGGATAAAACTGGGCAAATATCTTGATAAGTACATGTTTAGCGACTTTCATGAGGTATTTTTTGGTGACTTCCTGCATGTTTTGCATGAGTGTCTATTGAGGTTAAAACACAACCACCCTACAAATCGAATCAGACAACTCGAGTGGAATCCTTTGGAAATCGCACAATTACAACAAGTTAACAACAAATTTACGTGCATAGTAGATTTCTAGTTAGATAGTATTGTTGCAGGGTTTATCACAGAATTTGCAGTAGATACCGAGAAGTCTTACAGCGCAGCAGAGAAATATTTTCTAAAAGGACCCAGAGGTATTTATATCATATCGTTGTACATTTCAATCAATATCTCATTGTATAAAAATGGTGTAATGACCATGGCATCAGACAGCAAAACTTCCCTGCATGCATGGGGGGAGGGGGGAAGCACTGACGCAAGTTGGAAGAATGGAGGAAGAGATGGATAAGGGAAAGAAGGAGGCCATGGAATCAATCATGATGGATGAGGACCAAATCAAGAAGATAATGGAAATAGATGGAAATACGTGTAGTGGAGCACCCTACCAATATAAGATGAATAGTAAGAAGAGAGTCGTAGTTGATAGAGAGGGCTTGGAAAGCGATGAGGAAGAGGTAGAGGATCTTCGGGATGTGGAGAAGATTGATGAAATCCTATGTGCAACTTATGAAAGGAAAACAGGATGTCTGAGGGCAGGAATAGAAGGCAGAAATCCAATCCAGATCCATGTCAGTGTGGAACCCATAACCCCATGTGCGACTAGTACACCAAAAACAACACCAGCATCTAGACAACTGAATTTTAATAGTAGCATAGGAATGACAAGACAAGGATCCAGTCAAGGATCATCAACTAGGGGATCTACTTCAGGAAGAATTAGTCAAATATCTACACCATGTGGAGGTAGTAGCTCAACACAGTTCAAAATGGTAGGACATGATCCCACCATCAGGTCACTAGAATTTCAGGGAGAGGCATCATAGGACCCTTAAAAGCACCTATTCATCTGTGAGAAGATATGGGAATCAAAGTATATCAAAGATGAGGATACAAAACTTGTGCAGTTATCCATCATGCAAAGAGACTGCATACTAGATTGGTATATGAGCCTAGATGTAAAAAGTCCACCAGGAACAACAAGGACCATTGCAGATGTGAACAAATTATTGATCAATAAATTTCATAAGCCTATCTCAGAAGACCAGTATATGAATGAGATGATTAAAACCAGGAAAAAACCAAGTGACTTTGTTTGGGAAATTGATCAGAGGTTTAAATGCTTGAAAGGTAAATTGAAGTATGCAATGACTGACATGCAACATAGGCACTTGTTTGTGAACTCTCTGTTACCACATTTGAAATACCCACTAATACAACAGAAGTTCCAAAATCAGGCAAAGGATCTGTAGGAAGACTTACAACTGGAAGAGAACCAGTATCAAAAGATAGATCCAGCAATAGAAGAGCTAAAGGATGATTTGAAGAACCTCACATTTCAACTGAACTAGAATAATGGAAAAGAGAAAAGAGAAGTCGGTTGGTGTACCACATGCAGGACAGAAGGATAGCACAAGAATGAATGCCCAACTTTCACGTAGTACATGGCAACAAGACTACCAAACCCTTTTCCAGCAGGAGGACCATGGTGTGAGATCTGTAAAATGCATGGGCATGATCCATATCATTTTCCAATGATGCAGAAGTACCAAACAATACCCAATAATTCATACTACAATTTCTGCAAATCAGTGGGTCATGACGATAAATATTGTAGGACGATGGAGTTGATGAGGGAACGAACTTCAAACACTTATAAGGTGCAGGAAGAAATGGTGACATGGAAATATGCACCTCAGTTCAACTAGGTACCACCTCCATATAACACTGTGCAATAGCAGTACAACACTGTGCAGCCATAGTAAAACATTGTGCAGCCACAGTATAACCCCGCATAGTATAAACAGGTACCTCAGTACAATGCATTGTGAGGAGATCGAGCTGGATACAGAGGTGGAGGATGTAGTAGAGAAGGATTTGGATGAGGAAGAGGTCCAGTAGTTTTCCACAACTGCTAGCATCCAAGACATTATGCAAGGGAATATCCACTTCCACCTATGACATGCATGTATTGTCGCACAGCAGACCATGACACAGAATATTGTCTGACACTCTTGGGGAAGATCCAGGAAAAGATAAATCGGAACAACCATAATGTACAGTTTATTTCTGCATAAGCTAGAGAGGATGGGAGGAACATCAACATAGTTACGCACAAAGGAGCTAAGACGGGAGCTGACGTAGTAAGACAAGATCTAGTGCAACACAAATGGGTGAAGAAGAACACTGAACCACAGAAGCAGTTTGATGCGGGGAAAGAAAAAGAAACATTCAAGGAGGGAATACAGGAGTTCCTCAAACAAGATGTTGTGTCTACATTAATCACGTAGTACACTCAGAACGTACCAATGTATGAAATTCCCCCCCTTAATGGACCACACCAGTGAAGCACAACATGTAGAGAAAGTAAGTAACATAAGAACTTTTCTGCAATCATGTGTTAAGTTATTAAAGGGTCCATCATCTGTCAAAATTTTACAAAATATGATAGAAATATGTAAGATAGAGGTAGAAGGGAAATTAGATTAGAAAACAGACAATCACCTCCATACAAGAAGGAGGACAAGCATGGAATTCAGACTCAATGCTAACATAGGGGATTTCAACATGGGGGACATTATACTGGACTTAGGCTATGAAGTCAACTTTTTACCTAAGAAGACATGGCAATGTATGGGAGAGCCCAAATTAGGCTATTCACTTGTCCAACTGAAATTAGAAAATCAACACAGATTTCTACCAATTGGAAGGCTAAAATGTGTGACAGTAGATTTGGATGGAGCGCGCACTAAGGTAGACTTTGAAGTAATAGAAATAGTAGATGGCACAACGCCTTATCCAACATTGCTTGGATTGGATTTGGAATTTGATAACTAGGCCATAATCAACTTGAAGACAAGGAATATGACATTCAAATCTGGAGAATACAGAGTCATTGCACCATTAGATCCATAAGAAGGAGAAAAGTTTGTAGAACCCACTTGCTTAGATCTGGAGGAAATAAACCAGTTGTAAAGAACCACCGCGTGCGAAGAAGATTATGTTAACCCAACTGCAGATGGGGTACTTAGCTAGAGAAGCATCACATCATGTGCTTCCAACTCAGATACGGGTTTGGATAATTGGCAACAAATATTACATGAATTTTATACGAGAAGGTGCACAAGAATAGACCGCGCAGTAAGATGGGTTGGTACAGAGATAAGAGAACCTCCCAGTTTTCATGGGGTAAATGACTTAGAAGAATTCCTGACAAAGTATGAAGAAGAAATGTCAGAAAATTAGAGGCTCCTAGCCCTAGATATTGCACTCAAGGTTACACCTGCAAGATGGTGGGGTGCACATAGAGAAACAATTCAAGACTAGTACTAATGAAAACGACTATTGTGCATTAGATTCGGTGCAGAGCAGGAAACCAATAAAATGCAGAGATATGATGGACAGAGGACACCAGCAGAACATTTAGAGAGATGCAAAATAGAATGGAGGATGACACCACCAGAAGAATGGCCTCATTACTTCATCCACACACTAGAAGGAATCCAACATAACTAGTATGTATACCAAGACATGCACAGAGGCACGACTGAATGGACGGCATTATAGCAGAACTTTGTAGTAACTTTATCATTTGAACATGAGAACCCCAAAATGGATTCAACACTAAAGCAGATAAGAGGGGTGATATTTATTGATGAACCGGAGGTTGAAATCATGACAGAATATCAACAACAAAATAGACAAATAGTCAAAGAACTATTGTCATGATATCATGTGGAAGAAGAAGCACCAGCTAAAGACGACCCGCACAACATTAAAAATACAAAAATTGAAGGAGAAAGAGAGGGGGAAGGTCCATATCTAGAGTCAAAAGTATTTGTTTCACCAATCAAGGTGAATAAAGTCAACATTGGCACAACTGATAATCCTAAAATGCTCAATATTGGAGACTATTGGGATGAACAAATAGTAGAAAGAATAACAGAGTTACTCCGTGAATACAGTGACATGTTCCAAACGACCTTTACATATATGAAAGGCATATTAGGAGAGCCATGAGAGATGAAGATACCTCTCAAACTTGAGGCCAGACCTGTCAGACAGAGACCTTATAGACTAAATCCAGTATATAAGAAAAAAGTGAAAGCATAAATTGACAGAATGTAGGAAGTTGGTATCATTGAACCAGTGGAGGAATCTAAATGGATAAGCCCCATGGTAGTCCAAGAAAAAAAAAGGGGGGGGGGATAAGGATTTGTGTATATCTAAGGAAACCGAATTATGATTTCCTACATGATCCTTTTCCTACCCCTTTCATAGATGAGGTCCTAGAGAATGTAGGAGGCCAGGAATCATATTCATTTATAGATGGATTCTCAGGCTACCATCAGATCAAAATATCCCCATAAGACAGGTATAAGACTATTGTTTCCATAGAATGGTGATCCTACCAGTACACAGTCATGCCTTTTGGGCTAAAGAATGCACCAGCCATATTTTCAAGAGTAGTCATAAACGCTTTTAAGAAATTCATACATCAGTTTTTAGAAGTGTATCTAGATGACTGGATTGTATATAGTCTATTAAAGGACCACGTAGAAGTGTTAAGGTTAATGTTGGAGAGATGAAGTAAGTGTCATATATCATTGAATATCAAGAAATGCATCTTTGGGAAACCTTTTGGAATATTGTTGGGACATATAATGTGTAAAAAAGGTTTACTAGTGGATCCTTCTAAGATTTCATTCATTGTCAATTTACCACCACCAAAATCAGTGCGCCAGTTGAAAGCCACACTGGGACATACAGGATATTATAGGAAATTTATAAAAGGGTATGCGTAGATTACTACGCCAATGGAAAAGTTGTTATAGAAGGATACCAAATTTCAATGGAATGAGGACTGTCAACAAGGTTTGGACACCCTAAAAGAAAATATGGTCACAACACCTATCCTAGTATTCCCAGATTGGGAAAATACATTTCATGTACATGTAGATGCATCACCCATAGCACTTGGAGAAATAATGGTGCAACCATGAGCAAGGGATTCAGACCATCCTATAGCCTTTGCAAGCAGAAAATTGTCAGAATCAAAGAAGAATTAAAACACCACGGAAAGAGAAGGCTTAGCCATGGTATATGCACTTCAGAAGTTCAGGTACTACTTATTGGGTAAGCACTTTAAGATGTCCATATATCATTCTTTCCTAAAATATTTAGTCAACAAGCCAGTGTTGGGGGGGAGGATATGTAGATGGTTTTTTTTATTCCAAGAATTTGATTTCGAAGTGATAGTCAAACCAGGGAAGTTCAATGCAGGACCGGATCACCTGTCAAGGGTAACTAATGGAGAAGAACCTACCAATTTGGAAGACAACTTCCTTGATGTGTAGTTATTTTCAGTACAAGTATCTGATGAATATTTTGTTGATATTATTGAATACTTGAGTACAGGGGTTGTGCCACAAGATTTTAACACTGCATAGAAGAAAAATCTAGTATTCAAAGCTGCAAACTATCATCTGATTGCAAGACACTTATATAAAATGGGCACAGACAGCATTTTGAGAAGGTGTGTACTAGAGCATGAAAGGCCTAGAATTTTGACATAAGGTCATGAGGGAATAGTTGGAGGACATTATGCAGGAAAAGATACTGCGCAGAAGGTATGTAACATACCCACTACCTAATAATAAAAAATTTCGTTCTTCCTCAGGGAACAAAATCCCCGAAGTCCTACGCGGGTCTAGTGCGGGCTAGTTCTTCCCTGTTCACCATCCCTGTGATCGTGGGTTAGGACCACAGGCCAAAAAAACCAGGCATCTTTCACCGCTCGCGACCTCGCGAGTCGTGAATCAAAGGCCTTCCAGTTCTCTTCACAAATCTTCGATACCCGAGATCACGAAATTGGTATAGCTACCTTCTGTCAGCGTACTCTACGCATGACCGTCGGCTAGGCTAAACTCTAGCTCCTCTCGCTACTCGCGACTTCGTAAGTCCAAGTGTCGATTTTTCGTGCCCTTCTCCCGTGAATCCCTGAGACACGAGGAGTCAACGGAGCATTGACTCCCTTCTCTAGGCGAGGTAGGTCCACCCGTCAATCACACAGGCCCCCACCTTGAAGTGTTGCCATGTGTCCTCTCGTGCTTGGCTCTTAGCACTTCGCTACTCGTGAATTGGAGCGCCCAACCCTTGGGTTCTTACCTCACGAACCTCCGAGGTAGCGAGATCCTTGGATCTCTACCACCTGTCCTCCTCGGATGGACGGTCCTGATTCTCTCATGGCTTCGCCACTCGTGACTTGGAGCATCCAAACTTTGGGCTCTTACCCCGCGAACCTCTGAGGTAGTGAGATCCTTGGATCTCTGCCACCTGTCCTCCTCGGATGGACGGTCCTGATTCCCTCGTGGCTTCGCCACTCACGACTTGGAGCATCCAAACTTTGGGCTCTTACCTCGCGAAACTCTGAGGTAGCGATATCCTTGGATCTCTACCACCTGTCCTCCTCGGATGGATGGTCCCGATTCCCTCGTGGCTTCGCCACTCCCGACTTGGAGCATCCAAACTTTGGGCTCTTACCCCGCGAACCTCCGAGGTAGCGAGATCCTTGGATATCTGCCACCTGTTCTCCTCAGATGGACGGTCCTGATTCTCTCGTCACTTCGTCGCTTCGCGTCCTCGCGCCTCACGACTTTTAACACCAAGTACTTGGGTGTTCACCCTGTGAACTCCCGAGTTCGTGAGATCTCTCGATCTCTACCACCTGTCTTCCTTGGATGGACGGCTCGGATCCATTTTGTCCCCATTCACAAGGCTTAAACCTCGTCTATCTCCCTAAAGATCTAACGATTGTCGGGATTCCTAGTTCGGATCTGACAAGTTAGATTGGTCCTGATGTCGCCCCCTTTTTCTTCTACTCTTTGGACGTAGAAAGATCAATGGTCCAGGTGTTCTCATGGAGCCTAGGGGACCACGATTCATATTTCCTCTCTATCCTCGAAGATAAAGGAAAAAGGGTTAAGGCAATTAACACCCTCATTCGTTCCTTTGATTCAACGGTTGTGAATGACCGCAGGTTCCCCAAAAGGATCTCGTCCGTTGATCAATCCTTATCCTTACGCTGCTACTTCGGGTTTTTGAAGAGGGTCATTCCTCCTCATACAGGGATAGCTAAGGCTTTCACACCCAAGTCTTTTTTCCCGGTTCTTGGTAAGCCTTTCTAAGAAGGAAATCTCTGGAAAGAGATCAAACCCAGGGCTTTCCTGGATACAGATAAGGGGAAACGAATTCCTGAGAACGGGCTGGAAACCTGACTTAGTTAGACCTGGGTATTAGATTCATGTTTATCGACGTAAGCCATGCATGGCTTCCTCTATTACCAGCATATGTCCATTAATTATCATCAAAACATTCACAGACATTTTTATACTCAAGTTGTTCACAATCTTACATTGTTGT
>JZKD02S2069344.1:64759-76846 GCA_000966675.3 Picea glauca | reverse complement strand
ATTCATTGACCTCTTCTCAAGGTCCATTTACATCACATATTCTCATTTATGAGTTTGCCATAGTTCTTGGCCAGTCTAGTTATATTTACAAACTGGGGGAAATAGGGTGTTACAAGGTATTGTGCACAAGATTATGGTAGCCAAAAATTCATAGAGATGCCAAGTAATATTGACAGACATGTGATGTCTGTCAAAGGGTGGGAAAACCCAACAGAAGGGACTAGATGCCCCTAGGACCACAAGTAACTTTGCAGGTATTTGACAAATGGGAAATAGACTTTGTGGGACCAATCAATTCACCAGCAAGAAGGTCAAAAGATAGATATATCATTACTGTGACAGAATACTTAACAAGATGGGTAGAAGTAGCACCAGTCAAAGACTGCAGCGCAGAAACAACAACACACTTCTTGTTTGAGCAATTGATCACCATATTTGGATGTCCAAGAATTTTGATGAGTGACCAAGGTACTCACTTTATCAACAGTCCTATCAGGGCTATGACTGAGGAGTTTGAATTCTATCACCAAAAAAGTACACCATACCATCTCGGGAAAATGGAACAGTAGAAGCTTTCAATAAGATATTGGAGAATGCTTTGACAAAAATCTTCAATGTCAACATGGATGATTGGGACTTGAAAATACCAGTAGTAATATGGGAATATAGGACTAAATGTAAGAATTTGATAGGATAGACACCATTCATATTGGTGTATGGGCAGGAAGCAGTAGTACCATTAGAAATTTTGGTACCCAGTCTGCGCGTAGCATCAATTACCAACATGACAAAAAGAGGCACAGTAAGGAAAGGTTGAATCAACTAATGGAGATGGAAGAGAATAGGATTCTGGTAGGATTTCACCAAGAAATACAGAAATCCAGAGATAAATCTTGGCATGACAGACATATTAAGAATAAGAGTTTTAAAGAAGGAGACCTAGTCTTGCTCTATGACAGTAAATTTTTCCAACATCCTGGTAAATTCAAAATGCATTGGCTATGGCCCTATGAAGTAAATATTGTCACAGATGGGGGATCTGTATAGTTGAATGATTTGGAAGGAACAAAATATAAAGGAATGATCAACGGTAGTCGACTGAAACTGTACAGGGACAGTCGACCAACTAGCACTTAAAATTTACATCGCAATAAGAAATCATGTACATAGTGTACTATAGTAGAAGTTAGGATAGAAGAATGAGAAAAGGAAATAAAAAGGAGAAAAAGAATGGAAAATAAATACAAAAATACAAAATAAAGAAAATACAAAAACACTAGGAGAAGTGGCGTGGAGTGATTACTGCGACAAACATTAGAAAATAGTGCGCAGTAAAAAGTTGAAGTCATCGCAAATGCATGTGAAAGTGAAAAGTGAATATGATTGGGTCTATAAAAGCTAGAAAGCACACCATTATTCAACACTTAGTGAATTTGGAACCCAGAGAAAGAAAAGTAATATGTGTCTTAGTTATCAGTTTACAAAAGAGCAAGCAAGTTTGTGAAGTTGAGAAAGGATGACTCCACCAAAGTTTGGGTCGCCAGGACAGTTAATCTGGATTACTTGGCAGGGCCAATAGTGCAAGGAATGAATGCAATATCTAGAACATGTAGTCGAGCTAGAGGATGTTACCATCTCGGAACCATAATCAATTAGCCCAACACAGGTCAAGGAAGATATTCCTACAGTGCATCAAGCCGAAATAGGGTAGATCTTCGGGGCTCAGAACGACATTTCAAACCCTGACCCAAAGACACCTGCAAAACTCGATGAATCCATGGGACTGTGACAGTCCCACGAACACGAGCAGGTATTGGTCGAATACATCACCGACCGGCCAGAGTCCACAAAGGAAGAAGAGGGTGCAGAAGCAGCAAAGGCAGGGACATCTACTGCGGGACAAAAAAGGAAGGCACAAGATGCCATGGAGATTACACTCCCCTATCTCCCAGATGCAATCTTTGTGGTTGATGATATGTTGGGGAAGGTACCTAAGATTAGGTATGTCGACCAGGACGTGCACGATGTGGCCAAGTTCCCAGAATTGGTCGAGGAGACATATCTCACAAACACAAGGGAAATTGGACCCCTAGGTAGACCCTTATTGGATCCCGCACAGTGGATCATGGGGCTCTACAACTCAGGAATCATGAATCTATTGGACATACCTCATTTCAGGTGCGGTAAGAATGTCAGACTTTCGTTAAAAAAATATTCACCTATGTCCATGGAGGCATCCTATGGATGTATAGACCAGTGCAGATAGATGTGGCATTGATTTCCAAGATCACAGGATTGCCCACATTTGGCGCGTAGCCAGAAGAGTGTCTAGATAAAAAAAAACGTGCGAGAAGTAAATAGAAGAACAAGTTAAAGCGTATTTTGGTACCACTCAGGCCAATAGAGGGATTTTACATCAATGACAACATGATTAGCTTCACCAACAATCTCATGGCTTGTAAACTTCTCATGAAATGTCATAGAGAGGAAGCGCCAGCATGCGTGATTGCAGTAGTCTCGCAGTGTGCCAAGGGAGTTATGTTCAGTTGGGTGTCGTACCTACTAAACCAATTTTTAGCAAACTATCATGATGCACTGGATAATGGAACCGAGTTCCATTATTCATGGTTAATCATCTTGATAGCACTAGCAGGGTAGCAGGAGCCCAAATTCTCGACATTTTTGGACAAGATGGGAAATTTTTATGCGGTCGGGTACGAGTCCCTCTGGCAAGAAAAGGACAACAAGATGCAGGAGGAAAATAACACTGTGTTTTCCATGTTGCTCGAGGAAATACAACAGTGCACAGTGAATGTGTGGTGCATACCTATGGAGGTAGTGCAGGAGACGGTTGGGATAGCCAAGTTCAAGGTGTCCAAACATCACATATGGCTCCAAGTCGTGAAATATCCCAAGAAGGCGTGGTTGAAGATGCAGTATTGCATCACAAGGGAGGAAGTGGATTGTATCATCAAAGACTGCATGCGCAGTGGCAGTCACCAGTAGCCAAACCAGCCATGAGGAAAGGCACAGTGCAGTCCTCTACGCCTAAGGACAAGGCCGAAGTAGGCACTTCAACGTGAACAGGTGGTCTGATTGACAATACTAGAATAGATACAACGCGGACTCAACCAACAGGGAGTAGCACAGTACCAAAGCGGTCGAGGAGGACACCAATAGTATCAAGAACATGAAGTTAGCCACATATTGGGAAGAAGGATACCGCACAAGATGCAGAAGGAACAACCCAGGAAACCACAAGTGGGGTGCAGCCCTCACAGATAGCAAGGAAGCACGTGCAAGGAAAAGATGTGTGTAAGAAGAGAAAGTATGACACAGAGGACCCAGACATCATCCTGACATGGGATGATGCAGATCTTGTTGTGTACAAGGTCCAAGATAGGAGTGAAGAAGCGGTCAGAATTGCATAAACGCAAAGGGAAGAAATTATGGCCAAGCTCCTATAGGTTCATGAAAACATACAGCAACTACAGAGCCGGGAAGAATCACAGGCCACTTTGCAGCCACAAGAGAAGACACAGAGGCCACCTATGCAGAAATAAGGTGAAGAGACCATGCAGTTTGTCATCCAGGGTAAGGAGACATTCATAATAATGTGTCAAATGATCAAGGTCAATTAGGAGACAGCACAGAAACCTATGAAGGAGGTGGAGCAAGTCGATATGGTCATGGAACACATACCTACAAAGGCCGTATATAGGCTATAGACCAGTGTCATGCAAGAAGTGCAGTATAGGGCCCACGCAGATGCTACAAATTTAAAGGTGGGCAGAGGGGTCGCAATGATGCTCCAAATAACATGCGACCAATTGACAACAGAGAAGGATGAAGAGAAATAACACGCAGACAGATTGGAGCAGGGATTGACAGTGGTGTACAACTGCATCCCAAACAGCATGCAAGTAGCAGAGAGAAGTGCAGAGGAGAATATCAACCTCATTGCACAAACCATCGATCAGTATAGATAGGAGATCGAGGAAGTAAAGGAAAGGATTAACCCTATGACTCCTTTAGAGGTTAAATAACAAAGGAAACAAGAAGATTCACTCCAAATGGTTGAGATGGAGAAACAAGCAAGCGCAACAGAATAATTGTTCGACAGACTCGTGTAGCTATGGACAGCACTGGAAGAGGACGAGCAAGTCCAACAGTGGGACCAAGAAGAGGAAAGACTTGGCGCATCAATACAAGAGATCAAACAAAGACATAAAAAATGAGCATCACAGAGCACCTGAAGGGTACCGAGGACATGAAGAAGTTGCAGACAAAGTTGAAAGCAACACAGATGAAGAAGCAGGAAATACAAGCGCAAGTGGAAACCCTTCAAGAGAAAGCATCGCAGATGATCATGCAGCTATAGGAGGAGAATAAAAACATGGCACAAGCACAGACAAAGGGCACATCATTGATCCAGGAGGATATCACAACGCAATCAGTGGAGGCACTCATAGGAAAATCCATGCAGGTCCAGGAAAGAGGAAGGGAACTCGCAGACAAATTCCACAACCTGGAAGAGGCTGTTCAGGGAGAACGCATTGCCTAGGTGGCTCAAGATGAGCGACATGTCAGTGTTGGGGGCCTGTTGTGCGCAGGCCTATTTTGAGGAAAAGACTATTTTGGGAAGGTAAATCCCAATTTTTGGAAAAGAACAGCTGGTAGGAAAAGCAGCACATATGAAGAAAATCCACATGCAAAGGAGGAAAGCATGCAAGGAACACAGGCAGGAAAACCTAGCCATGATAGGGTTAGGGTTTTGGTAAGAGATTGTAACATCTAAGAAGCTTGTAAATTAGTATAAATAAGAACCTAGGAGGTCTAGGTCGGGGTTCCAAGTGGTTGTTTAATAATGGTTCTAATACTATAACTCAATGATTGTAGTGTAGCAACTATTGTAAGTTGTTGAGTTGTAGAAGAGTAAAGTAGCTAGATCTTGAGGGTTAGATCACAGGCTAAGGAGCCTAGTGTGATCTAGTACGCCTCATAGAAGGTTTGAAACCTATTCATGATTTTAAGAAAAGATATGTAATGTGCGCAGTGCCATATTTTGCAGCAAACCTAATAAAAGAGAAGAGAATTCAAATCTTTGTGGATGTATCCCAGGAGGGGGTGAACCACGATAAAACCTGTGTTATGTGTTTTTTCTATTACATATTTACCTATTTTCAGTAGTTAGATTATGAATGGATGAATGAATGGTTCAGTTACATCTCTTAGAATGCATGCATAGGCTTAACATATGAATGAATCTTAGGAATAATAGAGAGAATAATCAAATCAAGGCCTGAAGAAGATCAATTATAATCCCAGATCCCCACTCCTTCCTAGACTGCAAGCACTTTAGCTTTGCAGTCACCCATAGAACTATCTCGGGTGAGACTATGCAATGCATTCAGTGCGATGTGTTTCCTTCTGGTTTATCAAGAGGGTCGATAGTTTTAGAGGTTTTTGCTGGAAACCTACTCAAATATGAACTTGGGTCAGACCAAGAAGTAGATAGAAAGATTAATAACCAACAACTGTGCATTGGGTGGATGTGTTTGTTATTTTTTATTATGCATTGATGAATGTTAATTCTTATGATACAGTAATATATTGATGATGAACAGACCAACATGGTTGAATAAGTAAAATAATATACTTTGTGGTTTAAAGGATTAATAATTGGTATAATTTCTCATTATCGATTCACCCCCCCTCTCAGTAATCCAAAAAATACATGCCATGGAAAGGCAAGGAAAGGAAAGGTATGGAAAGACAAGGCAAGGAAAGGAAAGGCAAGGTTTAGGTCTAGGTCTAGGTCTAGGTCTAGGTCTAGGTCTAGGTCTAGGTCTAGGTCTAGGTATAGATCTAGGTCATGGTCTAGGTATAGGTCTAGGAAAGGCAGGGTAAGGCAAGGCATGGAAATACATGGTAAATCAAGGCATGGCAAGGCATAAAGCAATGGAAATGAAATACATGGCATGAAAAGGCAAGGAAAACTAAAAATATATAAGTACATGTCCTTTCCTGGTTGATTGGTCTTCACAGTTTCTTGTTCCCTCTCCCATTACTGAAGAACACCATTCAACAATGGATTTTTCATCTTGAATGAGAAAATTAGTTGTGAACTTTGTTTCTTACCTACGTAACATTGTTTTGATGCATGTGTTTGCTCCATCATGCTCCCCTTTCACGTGACCAGACTCTAAATAGTTCCAAATATGTGGTACCTTGAGTTTTTTGTGCAACTTACACAACCATTGAAATACACGAGCATTTTTTAACTGACCCATGCAACCATCTGACCAAATCCAATGTTGATCCAATTGTATTTTCTTCTCTTTCAGGTGATTGTAAAACAACTAAAAGTAATGTTGTACATATTCTAAGTCATGGCATCAATCATCACTTATGTAGAAGTGATACTCCTTCAGTATAAATATGTTTTCTTCATTACTATCTGGCCCATGCATGTATGTGATATGGACCATTATGTTGACCTGTTGTTAGTGATAATATTGGCTTTGAATCTCATTTTGTGGTTGAAGGGTTTAGTTCTCAACAAAATCAACCATTGATAAGAAAGTACTAGTGGGAAATGTATCTCTACATATTTTAAAATGTTCATCCTTCCATCAAGCCACATTGACATCTTGAACATATTGTTGTGTCTTTTCAAAGAATTCCTTGATTAAGTCACATACTCATACCTTGGAAGTCACCAATTGTATATTTTTTCTTTCCTACCCTCTGTCAACACCATATGCAACATTTTAAAATCTTTTCAAGTCAACCTCCTTCCTCCCCAATTCATACTCATCACTCACATGGATGCACTTTCTCAGTAATGTCATTCCACTGCACCTAGGGCATGTCCCATCTAAGCAATTTTTTTGATAGAATGTACAACCCTTTGGCCTTGTACAAAATATGTTGTGAATAAAGTCTCTAGATGATGATGGTGGAAATATAACTGAGCATTCATGCACAAGGGTGTTATGCAATACATGAAAAATGTGTGTGTGTGTGTGTGTGTGTGTGTGTGTGTGTGTGTCATAATAATAACCATACTCAATGTGATATCTACAAAAACATGTGTTACAAATTGTGTTTATTCAAACATACCAAGGCTTGCATTTATGAAAATATATTTGGCCCAAGTTAAGTGCATTATGTACAGTCTTGAATATCTCATACAATTATGTCTGTGTCATGTCAAGAAAGTGTTTAAGGTGGGGTTCACAATCCCTAGATCCCCTTCTCAATTTTAGTACATCTTTTTGGTTGGAATAAAACCTAATGTTATCATGCCAGAAATCATGTACTAGTCCCTTAATTGGTCCAATTAACTTAATATCAGAACAAGGTAGCCTACCAACGAAGGCCCACAAATTTGTTGGGACACCTATGTCGAGGATATCTTTAATATGAGAATACTTTATAAGTATTTGTATATTGCATTTCATGAGATGAGATGTTTGTTGGAGAAAACAATGTTTTCTTGTGATCTTGCTAACAATTGATTGTGACAAGATACGACGGGTTGCATAACGGTCTTTAGAATGAGTTTTCTTGCCAATTGTTTGAAAAGAATCCACAAGGTTTCTAACAATCTGATGACTTGTTTATAATTTTTTGACTATTTTAATGCCTTAAATGTTGGACAACTGAGAGGGGGGGTGAATCAGTTGTTGTCGAGCTTAAACAATTATGCTTATTTTAAACTCTTTATAGAGAACTTAATGACGACCACAATAATCCAGGGAAGTAAGCAATAGAACATTCAAAATCATTCAAACACATGAAATACACAAAGACGGATATTTCTCGAGGAAACCCATACAGGGTAAAAACCTCTTCTTCTTTAAATGATAATTAATCTTTACATTATGTACATTATCATACTTATGAGAACCAACTCATAATGAGGCTACCACCTCTGTTTTGCAAGCTGCTACTTGCTGAGAGCACCAACTCTCTAGTTTCTCTAGCACCCACTAGAAGGAAGCACCAACTTCCTGAGTGTTCCAGCACCAACTGGATGGAAGCACCAACTTCCAGTCATACAGGCACCGACCTATATATCAAAGAACCAATGTTCTCCCTTGCACCACCCTACCACCCTAGTTTCTCTAGCTGAAACCATATGGAAGCTACAACTCCCTATGTTCAAGAACCTACTTGAAACTCTGAGGACAACAGTCCTCCCTAGCACCTCCCAACCACCCTGAAATATGAAACTTTGATTTCTGTGAATTTATTACAGTGATTCAATAGTTGTCATCAGCTTACCAGGATTATCATTGTTTTTCTATGTTGCTATGCTCTGCCTGCATCAGTGTCTTCATGCTAGCATCCTCTTCAGCTTTCTGATCTTCTCCTCTGTCTCAAAATGCACACCTCGGCTTTCTCCTCTTCTCCCATATATGCATCTCTGTTCTTTTCTTCTTCTATGCTTCAACTCCTACACCTCATGATTTTACATGCATGCATCACTCACAACAGCCACTTGATCCCCTATTTGTTCTGCATTTTTATATTCTCTCTGTCCACCTACAGCTTCATGCATCCCTCTCTCATGTCTACACCTCTCCTGATCATCATCGAAACTCTTCATCTTCTCTGGAATTTCTCCCCATGCATTCATCACCACTGGATGTTATGCTAAGATTCCTTAGCCTCTTCAGCAGTCGAGGCTCTTCATCTTCTCTATCACAGTCCATCTCATTCCCTCTGTTGTATTTACAGGCTCCAACGCTCTTTTCCATCTGTCAATAGCCTCTACAAACAGTCTTCATTCCTCTGACAGTTACCTCGAGACTCTTTGCCTTCTCTGGCAATCACCCTTAAGTCTCTCCGAGTCCTCTGGCAGAAACCATCATTGATTTCTAGAAATTACACTACGAACCTCTCTAGCCTTATGCCTTTGGCACCTTTCACCTTTCCTTTCGCATGTGACCTCAGGTGGTGACCAAACACCTATTTATAAGGCGCTTTTGTGACTCGCATTTTGGGGATATGGGGATGAGGCATCTCGACTCTCCAAGTCGTGATCTTCGAAAAGGAGCTTAGTTGTTAGCTAGCTCCTCCCTTAAACCTTTGTTGATGTGACCATAAGCAATGACCAAACGCCTATTTATAAGGCACTTTCATGACTCGTGTTTCAAGGATCTGAGGATGAGGCATCTCGACTCTCCAAGTCATGATCTCCAAAAAGGAGCTTAGTTGTTAGCTAGCTCCTCCCTTAAACCTTCATCGATGTGACCATAAGTGGTGACCAAATGCCTATTTATAAGGCACTTTCACGACTCATGTTTCGGGGATCTAGGGATGAGGCATCTCGACTCTCCAAGTCGCGATATTCGAAAAGGAGCTTACCTATTAGCGCCTTCTGCCAACTCTCGACGATGTGACCACAACCTGTGACCACTCACTAATCATTTGAGCGCTTCGCTCTTCAGATCAACGGTCCACATTTTGTGGTGATCGAACAGCTATCCACTGCCCCACAACTTCAGCTTTCAGAACTTAGGGGGAGTGTTGATACTAAAACTCCTGAAACTGAACTCCTAGAATGATGTCACTCAATGACATGTCGTGACCTGAGCGACTGCCACATATCACTCAGATTTGAAATATTCACGTACTTGAAACATCAAATCACCTTGACACTTGTCCTTGTATGATTGTGCCATGTGTCCTTGCTGACATAAGATGCCACCTGTCCTTGCTGACGTGGTCTGTCATGATCTACCTCCTAGATCTGATGGCCTAGATTCATCCTTGATCCAACGGCTCAGATCATATCATGATTTCGCATATCGTGAGTTGGAATGTTAGAGAACTTCATGCCTTTGACTTTCCAGTCACTGAAACGATGATCTTTCGCCACGTGTCCTATGGAACCAACGGTCCATATATTATTGCGAGTTGGAATGATAGAGAACCTCATGCCTTTGACTTTCTAGTCAGTGAAATGTTGATCTGTGACCACATGTCCTGCCCGAAGATGGATGGTCCTCCTGCTTTTGGGATTTTGCAAGCCCACTTCATATTTCACTTTAAAGAACGTGCAGGTTCTCCTGGATCCAACGAAGGTCGGACCCCATGCTCAGATCTAACACATGAGATATGTCCTCCATCTATGCGCTCATCCTATCTGAATTCATATCTGACGGTCATCAGGAATTCTGAATGGGATCCAACGATCATTGTCACTTCTCCTCTCGAGCTTTGGCATCCTCCTGACTTGGAAGAATTTTTAAGTGTCAAAGGCCTTAACCATTGATCCTCTAAGATCTTGGGTACATTATCTCTCTTTAGCTTTGGTAGCGATTTATCCTCGGCCCTGGTGCACACCTACGCACTGCATGCGAATCTGCGCTAATCCTCCTGAGCTTACGTTGTTCATGTTTTGCCATCGATGCACACTCTGATCTTTCCATAAATGAAAAGCACACTCTGCCTGTAAGCATGCTATCATTGTTGTTGTTCTTGATTGTAGATGTTGAAACAGAACTTAATTTTTTACCTTAAGAACAAAATTTTTGGTATCCTAGAGTCTTTTCATTATTAAAATCTTTATAAAACAAAACTTTTCATCTCCGGTGAATTCGAAATGCCCTTATGATTCATTCTTAGAAAAATAATGGTTAAATTTTAAATTAACGTATGTTCCAAACACTTTTTCGAATAATATTTTAAATGAACCATAATGATAAAACTTAAAGAAATGTTAAATTCATATCGGAATATCGGGATTTGCGGTTTTGAAAGAACAAAGAAAATTGTCATCGCATTCCCCGATTTCTCGATCCCCGATTTCATTTAATTCATAAAAGAGTTTTAAAGTTAATCTAATTACAGTTAAACACAATTAAGAGCAACTAATCATATCGGGAAATCGCAATTTGCGATTCTGTGAACAGTAACTTTCATATCATCAAATATCCCGATTTCCCAATCCTCGATTTCCCGATTTCCGATTCCTTGATTAACAAAATTACGAAAAAGCTAAGCTGGATTAATTAAGATATTAATAGGTCTTAACTAAATTAATACATCACAATTTTGGCGATCGGGGTTTTGCGATGACTTATTTTCTTGACATCAAAAGTCCCGAAACTCCGATAAAAGACTTTTCAATCTTAAGCTAACATTAATGATTAATTAACCACTTAAGCTAAAACAAAGATTAAGGTTTTAAAATCTTAATAAATGAATAATTAATGCGATAATGTTTCGATTTGATAAGTTTCTATCATATTTAAAAATATCGCAAGAACTCAGGTACAAACTTTTAATGCAGATTATCGGGAATATCTTTTGCATTTATTTCATAACATACGAACAAATCTCGAGGATTTTACGATATATTCAAAATAACGTTTGAAACATTTACATTATTTTGAAGCTGAATTCTTCTCTGTTTCAGGTTTTTAAGTGAACACAGAGTCTTTCTCTTCTTCTCAGCTGCTCCGCCATTGACAGTCTTGTTTGCTTCGGAATCTTGCTGCTAAGTTATGGCGCTCAAAAAGGATTCGAAGAAAACCGAAGAACAACCGAAAAGCGATATCATTTCAAATACTATTGCAGCTGGAATAATACACAATATTAAATCATGGGATGCAATTGCAAAGAAAATGGAAGATGAGCTTTCATTTTTGGATGACGATGGGGAAAATCATCTCCGAGATATCGCCGAGACTGGTCTCCATAAAGTTGTTGCACGCCCGAGACTGGTTTCATACACAGAGATGATTGCCTGGGCACTGGATAAGGTGGACGTTCCGACAAGGAGTATCCTAAACGAGCAAGGAGTTGTTATCGGCTCATTCAGGCCCAAACATATCCAAGTAATGTATAAGTTATCACCCAATCATAAGCATACTTTAAATTCTGAGGTTTTAGCCGCATTTCAACAAAAAGAATGCGTTGAAGGAGGCCAATCATACCCGGACATTATAAAAGAATGGGTCAGAGACAAAAACAAATTTAGGGCTGATGCACAGGGGATATATGCCACTGCTTCATTGAATGATTATATGAGGTATTTAGTAATGATGTTATGCAGACTATATGGGAAAA
>JZKD02S2069344.1:43836-64256 GCA_000966675.3 Picea glauca | reverse complement strand
ATGGGGCATACAAAAAGGTCTTGAGCAAGCCAGGCTCAAAGATATACAGGATATTCAAAAGTTAAATGAAAATTTAACTGAAGCAAAGCATATGATACAAACTACTAAAGAACAATTACATGTACTGGACAATGAAAATAAATTGCTGCAAGACAAGATCATCTCAATTACTAACCAAGTGATTGGAATAGATCAATTCAAGACTAAAGCAGCTGAGATATATGCTAATATCCAGGAAGAACAACAAAAGGTATTTTGCAATCTGGAAATCATCCAGAGTTATTTTCATGAATCTAAAAGATCCTTGGACGAGGTCGTGTTAAAATAAATGGAAGCTAAAGCGGTAAGAAATTCTTTCGAAAAGATACTCACTGCTTTACAGAAGGAGGAAATTGGAAAACCGCAAAAGTTGTCTATTGCAGAGCAGTTAAAAGGAGAGGCAATGATAAAAGTTTGGGAAACAAACTTGGAGGGTTATAAAAAGATCACAAAAAATGTAAATGAAGATTGCCAAAAGGTTTTTGATTCCATTGAAAAAGAGTCAATGCATATCGGGACAGACGGATTATCCAATTCATTAGGAGAGATTGACATTAACAGGTATCGACTGAAGGCAAAAGAGGAACTGGAAGAGAAAAGAGCTGAAATTTCAAATGTCAAAATAGTTAATATGGCCGAGATCGAGAAGCTAATGATAACTTCTAGTTCAAAACTGGAAAAAGTTAAATCTACAGAGAAATCAATTGCAAATCAATTGCCAGGATTACAAAGAAGCTTCTTCACCTTTGAAGCAAACGAGGTACCCGAGGCTCCTAAAGATTTGGTGAACTTTTTAGAAAAACATGTTCAAGCAACTGAAGCAGATTAAGAATGTTTTTCTACTCAAAGTTAAAACTTTGTAAATATTTATATTTTTAGTATTTTGTAATAAGTTATAAACGGTTGACATTAGTCTATTGCAACCGAGAAATTAGGAAGTTGGTTAGTTACCAACGGAAATTTTGGACAGAAATGTATAAATATAATTTCGTGAGGCTGAAACAAGGCTTCAGAAATTTTGGGGAACAAGACCATTTTGTACGATCAGCTTTAAAGTTTATCAGAATATCATTCACAACAAGATTATGGATCTTGTCGTTTAGTGACTATGTTTCTATCCTTCTCTAGTTTCATTTGTTAAATTTTCTTCTTAATGTGCATTTCTAGCAAGTGAATCAATTTGGAATTATATGCAATTATTGTTTATAGTATCATATTGGTTTGGATGTTGAATGTGTTACAGTTTTTCCTCTGGAATTATTTCAATAATTTTAAGACCTGTAACCTTCTGTTCCTTAATATTTTCTTTTGTTAGAAAACCTGCGTTCCTTTCTTTATCGTAATGGAAATATAAGATTCTTTCCAGATTAAAGCCTTATATTTCTCTGTGTCGTGTTTCATTGTTTACAATTTCATAATTGTCACTGAACCAGGAAACGGCCTTACTTGTGTCTTCATTTTATGTTTTAAGTTTTAAAGTTATTTTATCAATATCTTACCTGAATGTCTGAAGTAACAAATTTATTAAAACCCCTTTTATAAAAATATAAAAAAAAATCAATCACCCATGACAGTCCCTAACAGAAGACAACCAAACATAGAACCCGGTTTACAAGATCAAACCAGCATTGCATTGAACCTATTTAACACTATCTTACAAACTGCAACAAACATAACCGAGTTAGAGCGATCGTGGGCAGCGATTGAACGTGATATAACCATCCAGGAACAAAGGGAAAAAAGACAGAGACAGTTGAGAAACCGACTTTGATCCAGTTTTCTTTGTTTCATTGTTTTAAAAGTATTATCATTTTTGGATGCCTAGACGGTGTGTTTTATAGCCTTAAAACACAAACTCTGGAACAACAGTAGACATGCCATTGTTTATGTTGTTAATTCCATAAATGACAAGCATGCTCTGCTTGTAAACATGCCAACAATCTCCCCATTTGGCATCGATGGCAACCCTGAATGGCTACGCTAATCTGTTTGGACCTCCAAGTGTAGCATCCAGTCTGAACCACTCCTTTTCTCCCCCTTTGACATCAATGTCAAAGAAAACATGCTCCCCCTGAGTTGTTGCAGTAATTTTTTGGAGGTATCAGATATTCAACCAACACAAAATCCCCCCAATAGGATGGATTCTCTTAGATGTGAAACAGGATGACACCCAACTTCTGACGGAGATATTAAAATGGTGTCTTGGCTAGGGGTTTATTAAATATGTATGCAATTTGTTCTGTGGTTGGAATGTATTGAACCTGAACAATCTGATTGGTGACCTGCTCTCTCAAAAAATGGTATTTTATGGGAATATGCTTGGTCTTGGAGTGGAATACAGGATTCTTGGACACACTTATGGCACTAGTGTTATCACAATGAATTGGAATCGGTGTAATATATTTTACCTCCAAGTATGCAAGTGTCCGAATAATCCATAATACCTAAGTGAAACAAGTAGCAACAGCAATGTATTATGCCTCCGTAGTTGATAAAGAAATGGAACCTTGTTTTTTTCTCAACCATGCTACTAGATAATCTCCTAAGAACAATGCACATCCACTCATGCTTTTCCTTTCATCAATGCAGTTAGCCCAATCAGCATCTGAGTAGACTGATAATTGAAATTTATAATTCTTAGGATACCATAGGCCATAGTTCATTGTTTCTTTCAAATATCTGAATATCCTTTTGACAGCTAGCAAATGACTTTGTTTAGGTGCAGACTGATATCTTCCTACCATTCCAACAGCATGCATTATGTTTGTATGAGATGTTGTGATGTACAAGAGGTTGCATATCATTGACCTATATGAACTTTGATCAACATCGGGTGAGTTATCATCCTTTCTTAATTTGCATCCGGTAACCATAGGTGTGCCCACAGGTTTAGAATCTTCCATTTGAAACCTTTTCAACATTTCTCTTAGATATTTTTCTTGATAAATGAACATTCCTTCAGACCTCTAAGTAATTTTCAAACCAATAAAAAATGACAATTTACCTATCATAGACATTTCAAACTCAGACTCCATGCCAGAAGCAAACCATTGTACCAATGAATCCTTATTACATCCGGAGATGATGTCATCTACATAGACCAACACGCTGAGAAAATCATTACCCTCAATTTTGATAAATAGATTGATTTCAATTGTTCCTCTCTTGAACCCTTTGTCTTGGAGATATGTATCTAGTCTGTGATACCAGGCACAAGGGGATTGTTTTAACCCATACAAAGCTTTCTTCAGCTTGCATACAAAGTAAGGTTTATCAGACAGTTTGAAACCCTATGGTTGTTCCTTATAGACTTCTTCGTTTAAATCTCCATTTAGAAAAGCTGACTTGACATCCATTTGATAGACTTTAAACCTTTTATGACAAGCATAAGCAAGAAATATTCTGATAGCTTCTAATCTTGCTACAGGTGAAAATGTTTAATCAAAATCCAGTCCTTCTATTTGAGAATAGCCCTTACAGACCAATCTTGTTTTTTTCTTGACAACTTGTCCGTGCTCATTCAATTTATTCTTAAATATCCATTTGGATCCAATGACATTTTTACCATCAGGTCTAGGAACCATCTCCCAAGTATTGTTTTTCTCAATCTGGTCAAGTTCATCATTCATGGCTTTAACCCAATGGTCATCTTTACTGGCTTCATTAAAGTTCTTGGGTTCCACCATTGACATAAAGGCTATACGGGATTGCTCATATTTTTTTATTATCCTTCTCCTGGTTTTTACACCTTTGTCTTTTTCACCAATTATCTGACTTGCAGGATGATTCTTTTGAGTGATTCTGGAGGAGGAATTTGATGTTATCAGTTGATTTGAGTCTGTTTGAATATTTGCATCTTCATCTGGCTCAGAGTATTCTTGTTCTGATTCTTGGACCTGTTCAGCTTCAACTTCATCTATGTCCTTTGTTGTTGATTCAGTATTGTTCACCTCTCTTTCTAGGATTCCTTCATCAACTTTTATGTCAATAAAGTCAACCAATCTATGCAGCCTCTTATTATAGCATCTGTATCCTTTACTATTTGTATAATACCCTAAGAAGATGCCTTCATCAGCCCTGTCATCATACTTGTGAAGGTTCTCATCATTATTCTTTATGTAACACTTAATCCCAAAGACTTTGAAGTGTTTGATTGAAGAAGGTATCCCATACCACAGTTCATAAGGTGTCTTTTCGGTGTGTGGTATGAGGTGGGCTTTGTTAAGAACATGGATTGTTGTGTGTATTTATTCTACCCAGTAGGTTTGACCAATGTTCTTCTCATTCATCATTGATCTGGCCATTTGTTGCACTGTTATGTTTTTCCTCTCAACTACTCCATTTTGTTGTGGAGTTCTTGGTATTGTGTATTCTCTCTTCATCCCCTGTTTATCACAGAATTCCTTGAACTCACTTGACATAAATTCACCTCCTCTGTCTGATCTTACTTCTTTTAACCTATTGCTTGTTTGATTCTCAGTTAAAGCCTTAAATATTTTAAATTTCTCAAACGCCTCATCTTTTTCCTTGAGAAAGGCAACCCAAGTAAGTCTGGAGTAATCATCAACGATCAGCATGAGGTAGTTTTCTTTCCATGTGTCTTCCTGTCTTGATGGTCCACATAAATCCATATGAGCTAGTTGGATTGGTTTCTCTATTGAAGTAGAGCTCTTGGATTTAAACTGTGTCCTGGTAAGCTTTCCTACTTGGCAGGGTTTACACACAGAATCTTATGGATTTTATATTTTTACTTCACATCCTCTGTCACACATTTGAATTACACTGCAAAGATTATGTTTAAGCCCATCTACAAGCAGAACATCTTGGGCTTTTCCTTTTCCATTACTTAAACTCACCATCCCTTTACCCTTGATTTTACCTGGAGCATCATTTCCAAAGGTTACGTTTCCTGATTTGCTTTCACTTAGAGATAGAAACTTACCTTTGTCTCACATCATATGTTTGGAGCATCCACTGTCTATATACCAAGGGTTATTTTGTCTTTGAGCTGACAACACTAATCCACACTTGTCATTTTATTTCTTCTTCCAAACCTTGACATTTTCAGCAGGGGAATTCAAATCTAGTTCATAGTTCCTTAAGCGACAGTCAACAGCTTTATGTCCATAGTTATGACAGATGTAACATTCTAGTTTGTCGAGTAAAGGATCATAACGATTGTTATGATTAACCTGTGTGCTTTTCCCATTCATCAAGTGATTTGCAGTCTGTGGTGGTTTGTTACTTGGTTGTCTCATTCTTTGTTGTGTAAAATATCTATACCTTGAATGTCTTGATTTCTCATATCTCAATTTTAAAGAACAGTTTACAGCTTTATGACCAAATTTAGAACAGAAAAAACAATATCCATACAAAAAATGTTGGTACCTGGAAAATGGTTGTCTTCTTTGAGAAGGTTGATTTCTTCCATGCTGATGATTTTTTTGAACAGAGAGTACATTATTTCTCTGATCTATAGTTTCCATTCTGGTACCTCTTTCGTTACTCCTCTTGGGCAACTGATTATCTTCTTTTGTTTCTAAAAGTTTTTTGTTGTCATAGATGATAGATTTGGCAAACTTGATGGGTTCATTGTTGCTTGGATGATCACTACTTGATCCCTCTTCATAACACAGACCTGTTTTTAGCTTTGGGTTTCTTTGCTGATTCAGAATGGTGGCCAATTCTTTTGAGGCTTTGATACTTGACAGATTCTGATGATACAAGGATTGAAACTTCTCCATCTATTTCCTAGTTTTCACTACTTCTTCCTCCAGAGCTTCACATCTTGCCTTCTTTTCTGATAATTGTTGTTTCGGAATGTCTTCAATTTTCTTTGCCTCTTCTAATTCCACTTTTAGCAGGGCAAAGTCTTTGTCAGGTTATTTACTTCCTTTCTTGAACTGTATCAACAATTGTTTTTTCTTTCTTGTCTTAATTATGAGTCTGTCAAGATCTTTTAATGCACTGATCAGTTCTCCTTCCAGGTCAACCACAGCTTCTTCTTCATTAGCATCACTTCCTGTGCTTTTATTATCATAATCCTCTTTGGCCATAAGTATGAATTCATTTGGTTTATCTTCAATAGAGGAGTCATTTTCTTCATCATCTGAAGGATCATCATCACTGTTTACACAAAGACTTTTCTTCTTAAAATTATTCTCTTTAAAGAAATTTTTTTGTTTGTGCTTCTCCTCATAATCATGTCTAATCCTTTCTTTTGTGAGGACATTTATTTGCAAAATGACCTATCTTACCACAGTTGAAACTTTTAAAAGGAAATTTACCTTTGTATTTGCCTAATCCCTTCTTCAGTCTTCTCACAAATTTTTCTTCAATTTCATCAAGCTCAGAATCCTCATTCTTGTCTGCCTTAAATGATGCTTCTTTGGAGGTGGGTTTATCTTTAACTATTCTCATTTCATATGCAGTCAATGTTCCTAGAAGTTTATCAAATGCCAAGGATTTTATATCATTAAGTTATTATATAGCAGAGACCTTTGGGTTGAACCTATCTGGTAGAGATCTCAAAATTTTATGAACTAAAGAGGGTTCCTCAATTTTTTCACCAAGTACTTTCATTGCATTTACTAGTTCTTCAACTCTCAGAAAGTACTTTCCAACAGTTTCATCCTCTTTCATATTCATTTGTTCAAACTGTACTCTGTAGGTTTGAAGCTTGCCGTCCTTTACCTTTTCATTACCTTCATAATTGCTAATGAGTTTGTCCCACATTTCTTTGGCAGTTTCTAAGTGCGTAACTTTTACAAATTCTACTTTTGCAAACCCACTAAGGATAGCATTCATATCCTTAGCGTTGAAGCTAAATTCTAGCTTGTCATCCTTATTAGCTAGTACAAATGACTTTACATAACAAGTCTCTACCACATCCTAGACATCTACACCTAAATCCATTATGTAGGTTCTCATTCTAACTTTATAAAAGGAAAAGTGTGTTCCATTGAATAGAGGGGCCTTATTGGTTGAATTTCCTTCATGGCTTGACATGTTTAAGCTCTAGGATCTACCCTTAGATAAAAGGGGTCGGCTCTGATACCAATTGTTGGACAACTGGGAGGGGGGGTGAATCAGTTGTTTCTGAGCTTAAACAATTATGCTTATTTTAAACTCTTTACATAGCACTTAATGATGACCACAATAATGCAGGGAAGTAAGCAATAGAACATTCAACACATGAAATAAATAGAGACAAATATTTCTCGAGGAAACCCATACAAGATAAAAACCTCTTCTTCTTTATATGATAATTAATCTTTACATTCTGTACATTATCATACTTATGAGCACCAACTCATAATGAGGCTACCACCTATGTTTTGCAAGCTGCTACTTGTTGAGAGCACCAACTCTCTGGTTTCTCTAGCACCCACTAGAAGGAAGCACCAACTTCCTGAGTGTTCCATCACCAACTAGATGGAAGCACCAACTTCTAGTCATATAGGCACCGACCTGTATATCAAAGAACCAATGTTCTCCCTTGCACCACCCTGCCACCCTAGTTTCTCTGGCTGCAACCAGATGGAAGCTACAACTCCCTATGTTCAAGAACCTACTTGAAACTCTGAGGACAATAGTCCTCCCTAGCACCTCCCAACCACCCTGAAATATGAAACTTTTCTTTCTATGAATTTATTACAGTGATTCAATAGTTGTCATTGGCTTACCAGGATTATCATTCTTCTGCTATGCTGCTCTGCTCTGCCTACATCAGTGTCTTCCTACTTGCATCCCCTTTAGATTTCTGATCTTCTCCTCTGTCTCAGCATGCACACCTTATCTTTCTCCTCTTCTCCCAGATATGCATCTCTGTTCTTTTCTTCTTCTATGCTTCAGCTCCTACACCTCATGCTTCTACATGCATTCATCACTCACAACAACCACTTGATCCCCTATTTGTTCTGCATTTGTATATTCTCTTTGTCCACCTAAAACTTCCTGCATCCCTCTCTCATGTCTACACCTCTCCTGATCATCATCGAAACTCTTCATATTCTCTGGCGTTTCTCCCCATGCATTCATCACCATTGGGAATTATGTTGAGATTCCTTAGCCTCTCCAGCAATCGAGACTCTTCGTCTTCTCTGTCACAGTCGATCTCATTCCCTCTGTTGAATTTATAGGCTCCAACACTCTTTTCCATCAGTCAATCTCCTCTACAAACAGTCTTCATTCCTCTAACAGTTACCTCTAGACTCTTCGCCTTCTCTGGCGATCACCCTTAAGTATCTTTGAGTCCTCTAGTAGAAACCATCAGTGATTTCTAACAGTTACACTGCGAACCTCTCCATCCTTATGCCTTTGGCACCTTTCACCTTTCCTTTCGCATGTGACCTCAGGTGGTGACCAAACGCCTATTTATAAGGCACTTTCACGACTAGCGTTTTGGGGATCTGGGGATGAGGAATCTCGACTCTCCAAGTCGCGATCTCCAAAAAGGAGCTTAGTTGTTAGCTATCTCCTCCCTTAAACCTTCATCGATGTGACCATAAGCGAGGACCAAACGCCTATTTATAAGGCACTTTCACGACTTGCGTTTCGTGGATCTGGGGATGAGGCATCTCAACTCTCCAAGTCACAATCTCCAAAAAGGAGCTTAGTTGTTATCTAGCTCCTCCCTTATACCTTTGTTAATGTGACCATAAGTGGTGACCAATCTCTTATTTATAAGGTACTTTCACAACTTCTGTTTCGGGGATCTGGGGATGAGGCATCTCGACTCTCCAAGTTGTGATATCCGAAAATGATCTTAGTTGTTATCCCCTTCCTCCAACTCTTGACGATGTGAACACAACCTATGACCACTCGCTAATCATTTGAGCGCTTCTCTCTTCAAATCAACGGTCCACATTCCATGTTGATCGTATAGATATCCACCGCTCTACAACTTCAGCTTTCAGAACTTAGAGGGAGTGTTGATACTAAAACTCCCAAAACTGAACTCCTGGAATGACATCACTCGATGATGTGTTGTGACCCGAGCGGCTGCCACGTGTCACTTAGATTTGAAATATTCACGTACTTGAAACATCAAATCACCTTGACACTTGTCCTTGTATGATTATGCCATGTGTCCTTGATGACGTAGGATGCCACCTGTCCTTCCTGACGTGGTCTGTCATGATCTACCTCCTGGATCTGACGACCTAGATTTTTCCTTGATCCAATTGCTCAGATCATATCGCGAGTTGGAATGTTAGATCACTTCATGCCTTTGAATTTCCAGTCAACAAAATGACAATCTTTCACCACGTGTCCTATGGAACCAACGGTCTAGATATTATCGCGATTTGGAATGATAGAGCACATCATGCCTTTGACTTTCCAGTCAGCGAAATGTTGATCTGTGACCATGTGTCATGCCCGAAGATGGACGGTCCTCCTCCTTTCAGGATTTTGTAAGCCCACTTCATCTTTCACTTTAAAGAACATGCAGGTTCTCCTAGATCCAACAACGGTAGGACCCTAGACTCAGATCTAATGCCTGAGATCTGTCATCCATCTGCATGCTTGTCCTATTTGAATTCATATCTGATGGTCATCGGGAATTTTGAATGGGATCCAACGATCACTATTGCTTCTCCTCCCGAGCTTACGCATCCTCCTGACTTGGAAGAATTTCTAAGTGTCAAAGGCCTCGACCTTTGATATGTCTAAGATCCTAGGTACGCTATCTCTCTTTAGATTTGGTAGCGAGTTAGCCTCAGCCTTGGCACACACCTACACACAGTGTGTGACTCTGCGCTAATCATCCTGAGCTTACGTTGTTCCTGTTTTTCCATTTATGAACACTCTGATCTTGTCATAAATGACAAGCACACTCTGCCTATAAGCATGTTATCCTTATTTTTGTTCTTGCCTATAGGCATGCCATTGGTGATGTTGTTCTTGCCATCAATGACAAGCATGCTCTGCCTATAAACATGCTAACAATCTCCCCCTTTCGCATTGATGGAAACCCTGAACGGCTACACTAATCTGTTTGGACCTCCAAGTGTAGCATCTGGTCTGGACCACTCATTTTTCCCACTTTGACATCAATGTCAAAGAAAACATGCTCCCCTTAAGTTGTTGCAGTAAGTTTTCGGAGGTATCGGGTATTCAACCAACACAAACTCCCCCTAACAGGATGGATTCTCTTAGATCTGAAACAGGATGACACCCAGCTTCTGACGGAGATATTAAAATGTTGTCTTGGCTAGGGGTTTAGTAAATATGTTTGCAATTTGTTTTGTGGTTGGAATGTATTGAACCTGAACAATCTGATTGGTGACCTGCTCTCTCAAAAAATGGTATTTTATGGGAATATGCTTGGTCTTGGAGTGGAATACAGGATTCTTGGACACACTTATGGCACTAGTGTTATCACAATGAATTGGGATTGGTGCAGTATATTTTACCTCCAAATCTACAATTGTTTAAATCATCCATAATACCTGAGTGCAACAAGTAGCAGTAGCAATGTATTCTACCTCTGTAGTTTATAAAGAAATGGAACCTTTCTTTTTGCTCAACCACACTACTAGAGAATCTCCTAAGAAGAATGCACCTCCACTTGTTCTTTTCCTTTCATCAATGCAGTTAGCCCAATCAGCATCTAAGTAGACTAATAATTGAAAATTATGATTCTTAGGATATCATAAGCCATAGTTCATTGTTTCTTTCAAATATCTGAATATCCTTTTGACAGCTAGCAAATGACTTTGTTTAGGTGCAGACTGATATCTTCCTACCATTCCAACAGCATGCATTATGTATGGACGTGATGATGTGATGTATAGCAGGCTACCTATCATTGACCTATATGAACTTTGATCAACATCAGGTGAGTCATCATCAATTCTTAATTTGCGTTCAATAACCATAGGTGTGCCCACAGGTTTAGAATATTCCATTTGAAACCTTTTCAACATTTCTCTTAGATATTTTTCTTGAGAAATGAACATTCCTTCAGACCTCTGAGTAATCTGTAGACCAAGAAAAAATGATAGTTCACCTATCATAGACATTTCAAACTCAGACTCCATGGCAGAAGCAAACCATTGTACCAATGAATCCTTATTACATCCGAAGATGATTTCATCTACATAGACCAACACGATGAGAAAATCATCACCCTTTGTTTTGATATATAGATTATTGTCAATTGTTCCTCTCTTGAACCCTTTGTCTTGGACATATGTATCCAGTCTGTGATACCAGGCATGGGGGGCTTGTTTTAACCCATACAAATATTTTCTTCAGCTTGCATACAAAGTCAGGGTTATCAGACAGTTCAAAACCCTCTGGTTGTTCCATATAGAGTTCTTCGTTTAAATCTCTATTTAGAAAAGCTGACTTGACATCCATTTGATAGACTTTAAACCTTTTATAACAAGCATAGGCAAGAAATATTCGGATAGCTTATAATCTTGCTATGGGCACAAATGTTTCATCAAAATCTAGTCCTTCTATTTGAGCATAGCCCTTACAGACCAATCTTGCTTTGTTCCTGACAACTTGTCCCTGCTCATTCAATTTATTCTTAAAGATCCATTTGGAGCCTATGACATTTTTATTGTCAGGTCTAGGAACCATCTCCCAAGTATTGTTTTTCTCAATCTGGTCAAGTTCATCATTCATGGCTTTAACCCAATGGTCATCTTTACTGGCTTCATTAAAGTTCTTGGGTTCCACCATTGACATGAAGGCTATATGGGATTGCTCGGAGTTTTTTATTATCCTTCTCCTAGTTTGTACACCTTTGTCTTTTTCACCAATTATCTGACTTGCAGGATGATTCTATTGAGTGATTCTAGAGGAGGAATGTGATGTTGTCTACTGATTTGAGTTTGTCTGAATATTTTCATCTTCATCTGGCTCAGAGTCTTCTTTTTCTGATTCTTGGACCTGTTCAGCTTCAACTTCATCTATGTCCTTTATTGTTGATTAAGTATTGTTCACCTCTCTTTCTGGGATTCCTTTGTCAACTTTTACGTCAATACAGTCAACCAATATATGCAGCCTCTTATTATAGCATCTGTATCATTTATTGTTGGTAGCATACCCTAAGAAGATGCCTTCATCAGCCTTGTCATCATACTTTCCAAGGTTCTCATCATTATTCTTTATGTAACACTTACTCCCAAAGACTTTGAAGTGTTTGATTGAAGCAGGTCTCCCATACCACAATTCATAAGGTGTCTTGTCGGTGTGTGGTCTGAGGTGGGCTTTGTTAAGAACATGGACTTGTGTGTGTATTGCTTCTACCCAGTAGTTTTGACCAATGTTCTTCTCATTCATCATTGATCTAGCCATTTGTTGCACTGTTATGTTTTTCCTCTCAACTACTCCATTTTGTTGTGCAGTTCTTGGGATTGTGTATTCTCTCTTGATCCCATGTTTATCACAGAATTCCTTAAACTCACTTGAAATAAATTAGCCTCCTCTATCTGATATTACTACCTTTAACCTCTTGCCTGTTTGATTCTCAGTTAAAGCCTTAAATATTTTATATTTCTCAAATGCTTCAGCTTTTTCCTTGAGAAAGGAAACCCAAGTAAGTCTGGAGTAATCATCAATGATCAGCATGAAGTAGTTTTCTTTCCTTGTGCCTTCCTATCTTGATGGTCCACATAAATCCATATAAACTAGTTGGAGTGGTTTCTCTGTTGAAGTAGAGCTCTTGGATTTAAACTGTTTCCTAGTAAGCTTTCCTACTTGGCAGGGTTTACACACAGAATCTTGTGGCTTTGATATTCTTGGAAGATCTTTTACTGCCTCAAGATTTTTGAGCTTGATTAAGTGATCAAAGTTTATATGTCCAAGTCTCCTATGCCATAACCAGCTCTCATCATGTTTTCTTAGATGAAATTCTTCTCTATCTTCTTTCAGCACATATACATTATTTTATGTCCTTATGCCTTTAGCCACCACTTGTCCTGAGTTTACAGACTTTATCTTGCAGTCCTTGGAAGTGAACACCACTTCACATCCTATGTCACACATTTGACTTACACTGATCAGATTATGTTTCAGCCCATCTACAAGCAGAACATCTTGGGATTTTCCTTTTCCATTACTTAAACTCACCATCCCTTTACCCTTGATTTTACCTGGAGCATCATTTCCAAAGGTTACATTTCTTGATTTGCTTTCACTTAGAGATATAAACTTACCTTTGTCTCCCATCATATGTTTGGAGCATCCACTATCTATATACCAAGGGTTCTCTTGTCTTTGAGCTGACAACACTTATCCACACTTGTCACTTTCTTTCTTCTTCCAAACCTTGACATTTTCATCAAGGGAATTCAAATCTAGTTCATAGTTCCTTAAGCGATAGTCAACAGCTTTATGTCCATAGTTATGACAGATGTAACATTATGGTTCGTCGAATAAAGGATCATAACGATTGTTATGCTTAACATGTGTCCTTTTCCCATCCATCAAGTGATTTGCATTCTATGGTGGTTTGTTACTTGGTTGTCTCATTATTTGTTGTGGCAAATATATATACCTTGAATGTCTTGATTGCTCATATCTCAATTTTAAAGAACAGTTTACAGCTTTATGACCAAAGTTAGAACAAAAAAAACAATATCCATAGAAAAAACATTGGTACCTAGAAAATGGTTGTCTTCTTTGAGAAGGTCGATTTCTTCCATGTTGATGATTTCTGTGAACAGAGAGTACATTATTTCTCTGATCTATAGTTTCAGTTCTGGTACCTCTTTCGTTACTCCTCCTGGGCAGTTGATTATCTTCTTTTGTTTCTGCAAGTTTTTTGTTATCATAGATGGTAGATTTAACAAACTTGATGGGTTCTTTGTTACTTGGTTGATCACTACTTGATCCCTCTTCATAACCCAGACCTGTTTTCAGCTTTGGGTTTCTTTTTTGATTCATAATGGTGGCCAATTATTCTGAGGCTTTGATACTTGACAGATTCTGATGATACAAGGCTTGAAACGTCTCCATCTCTTTCCTAGTTTTCACTACTTCTTCCTCCAAAGCTTCACATCTTGCCTTCTTTTTTGATAACTTTTGTTTCAGAATGTCTTCAAAATTCTTTGCCTCTTCTAATTCCACTTTTAGCAGGGCAAAGTCTTCGTCAGGTTCTTTACTGCCTTTCTTGAAATGTATCAGCAATTGTTTTTGCTTTCTCGTCTTAATTCTGAGTTTGTCAATCTCTTCTAGTGCATTGATCAGTTCTCCTTCCAGGTCAACCACGGCTTCTTCTTCATTAGCATCACTTCCTGTGCTTTTATTATCATAATCCTCTTTGGCCATAAGTATGAAGTCATTTAGTTTATCTTCAATAGAGGATTCATTGTCTTCATCATATGAAGGATCATCATCATTGTTTACACAAAGACTTTTCTTCTTAAAATTATTCTCTTTAAAGAAATTTTTGTGTTTGTGCTTCTCCTCATCATCATATGTCTGATCCTTTATTTTGTGAGGACATTTATTTGAAAAATGACCTATCTTACCACAGTTGAAACAATTCAAAGGCAATTTACCTTTGTATTTGCTTGATCCCTTCTTCAGTCTTCTCACAAATTTTGCTTCAATTTCATCAAGCTTGGAATCCTCATTCTTTTCTGCCTTAAATGATGCTTCTCTGGAGGTGGGTTTATCTTTAACTATTCTCATTTCATATGCAGTCAATGTTCCTAGAAGTTTATCAAATGCCAAGGATTTTATATCATTAATTTCTTCTATAGCAGAGACCTTTGGGTTGAACCTGTCTAGTAGAGATCTCAAAATTTTCTGAACTAAAGAGGGTTCCTCAATTTTTTCACCAAGTGCTTTCATTGCATTTACTAGTTCTTCAACTCTCAAAAAGTACTTTCCAACAGTTTCATTCTCTTTCATCTTCAGTTGTTCAAACTGTACTCTGTAGGTTTGAATCTTGGCGTCCTTTACCTTCTCATTACCTTCATAGCTGCTAATGAGTTTGTCCCACATTTCTTTGGCAATTTCTAAGTGCATAACTTTTACAAATTCTTCTTCTGCAAACCCATTCAGGATAGCATTCATAGCCTTATCGTTGAAGTTGAATTATAGCTTGTCATCCTTATTAGCTAGTACAACTGGCTTTACATAACCAGTCTCTACCACATCCCAGACATCTGCACCTAAAGCCATTATGTAGGTTCTCATTCTAACTTTCCAGAAGGCAAAGTTTGTTCCATCGAACAGATGGGCCTTATTGGTTGAATTTTCTTCATGGATTAACATGTTTAAGATCAAGGATCTACCCTTAGATAAAAGGGGTCGGCTCTGATACCAATTGTTGGACAACTGAGAGGGGGGGTGAATCATTTGTTGTCGAGATTAAACAATTATGCTTATTTTAAAATCTGTATAGAGCACTTAATGGCGACCACAATAATGTAGGGAAGTAAGCAATAGAACATTCAACATCATTCACACACATGAAATACACAGAGACAGATATTTCCCAAGGAAACCCATACAGGGTAAAAACCTCTTCTTCTTTATATGATAATTAATATTTACATTCTGTACATTATCATACTTATGTGAACCAACTCATAATGAGTCTACCACCTCTGTTTTACAAGCTGCTACTTGCTGAGAGAACCAACTCTCTGGTTTCTCTAGCACCCACTAGAAGGAAGCACCAACTTCCTGAGTGTTCCAGCACCAACTGGATGGAAGCACCAACTTCCAGTCATACAAGCACTGACCTGTATATCAAAGAACCAATGTTCTCCCTTGCACCACCCCGCCACCCTAGTTTCTCTGGTTGCAACCAGATGGAAGCTACAACTCCCTGTGTTCAATCACCTACTTGAAACTTTAAGGACAACAGTCCTCCCTAGCACCTCCCAACCACCCTGAAATATGAAACTTTTCTTTATGTGAATTCATTATAGTGATTCAATAGTTGTCATTGGATTACCAGGATTATCATTGTTCTGCTATGTTGCTCTGCTCTGCCTACATCAGTGTCTTCCTGCTTGCATCCTCTTCAGCTTTCTGATCTTCTCCTCTGTCTCAAAATGCACACCTCGGCTTTCTCCTCTTCTCCCAGATATGCATCTTTGTTCTTTTCTTTTGCTATGCTTCAGCTCCTACACCTCATTCTTCTACATGCATGCATCACTCACAACAGCCACTTGATCCCCTATATGTTCTACATTTTTTATATTCTCTTTATCCACCTACATCTTCCTCCATCCCTCTCTCATGTCTATACCTCTCTTGATCATCATCAAAACTCTTCATCTTCTCTGGAAGTTCTCCCCATTCATTCATCACCATTGGGAGTTATGTTGAGATTCCTTAGCCTCTCTAGCAGTTGAGACTCTTCATCTTCTCTTTCACAATCGAGCTCATTCCCTCTGTTGCAGTTACAGGCTCCGACACTCTTTTCCATCTGTCAATCACCTCTATGAACAGTCTTCATTCCTCTAACAGTTACCTTGAGACTCTTTGTCTTCTCTAGTGATCACCCTTAAGTCTCTTCGAGTCCTCTGGAAGAAACCATCAGTGATTTCTAGTAGTTACACTTCGAACCTCTTCAGCCTTATACCTTTGGCACCTTTCACCTTTCCTTTTGCATGTGAACTCAAGTGGTGACCAAACACCTATTTATAAGGCGCTTTCGCGACTCACGTTTTGGGGATCTGGGGATGAGGCATCTCGACTCTCCAAGTCGCAATCTCTGAAAAGGAGCTTAGTTGTTATCTATCTCCTCCCTTAAACATTCGTCGATGTGACCATAAGCAGTGACCAAACCACTATTTATAATGCACTTTCACAACTCGTGTTTCGGGGATCTGGGATGAGGCATCTTGACTCTCCAAGTTACGATCTCTGAAAAGGAGCTTAGTTGTTAGGTAGCTCCTCCCTTAAACCTTCGTCGATGTGACCATAAGTGATGACCAAACGCCTATTTATAAGGCACTTTCACGACTCGCGTTTCAGGGATCTAGGGATGAGGCATCTCGACTCTCCAAGTTGTGATCTCCGAAAAGGAGCTTAGTTGTTAGTGCCTTCCTCCAACTCTTGACGATGTGACCACAACCTATGACCACTCTCTAATCATTTGAGCACTTCTCTCTTCATATCAACGGTCCACATTTCGTGGTGATCGGACGGCTATCCACCGCCGCGCAACTTCAGCTTTCGGAACTTAGGGGGAGTGTTGATACTAAAACTCCTGAAACTAAACTCCTGGAATGACGTCACTCGATGACGTGTCATGACCCGAGCGGCTGCCATGAGTCACTCAGATTTGAAATATTCACGTACTTCAAACATCAAATCACCTTGACACTTGTCCTTGTATGATTGTGCCACGTTTCCTTACTGTCGTAAGATGCCACATGTCCTTGTTTATGTGGTATGTCATGATCTACCTCTTGTATCTGACGGCCCAGATTCATCCTTGATCCAATGGCTCAGATCATATCATGATTTCGCATATCGTGAGTTGGAATGTTAGAGCACTTCATTCCTTTGACTTTCCAGTCAGCGAAACGACGATCTTTAGCCACATGTCCTATGGAACCAATGATCCAGATATTATCACGAGTTGGAATGATAGATCACGTCATGCCTTTGACTTTTCAGTCAGCGAAATGTTGATCTGTGACCATGTGTCCTGCCCGAAGATGGGTGGTCCTCCTGCTTTCAGGATTTTGTAAGCCCGCTTCATCTTGCACTTTAAAGAACGTCTAGGTTCTCCTAGATCCAATGACGTTCGTACCCCACACTCGGATATAACACCCAAGATCTGTCCTCCATCTACATGCTTATCCTATCTGAATTCAGATCTGATGGTCATCAGGAATTCTGAATGGGATCCAACGATCACTATCGCTTCTCCTCTCGAGCTTACGCATCGTCCTAACTTGGAAGAATTTCTAAGTGTTAAAGGCCTCGACCTTTGATCCATCTAAGATCCTGGGTACGCTATCTCTCTTGAGCTTTGGTAGTGAGTTATCCTCGGCCCTAGCGCACACCTATGCACTGTGTGCGACTCTACGCTAATCCTCCTAAGCTTACGTTGATCTTGTTTTTCCATCGATGCACACTCTGATCTTGCCATAAATGACAAGCACACTCTGCCTGTAAGCATGCTATCATTTCTGATGTTCTTGCTTGTAGACATGCCATTTTTTATGTTGTTCTTGCCATCAATGACAAGCACACTCTGTCTATAAACATGCCAACATTAAATTCTCCTAACAATGGTCAAACTTCTATATTTTAACAAAGCCAAAAAAAATTGACATTTAGCAGCATCGGTTTTTGTTTCAAAATATTCTTTAATAATTTTATAAGAATGATAACAAATACTCTGGTTAGATAACTTACCTTCAAGTGATATTAGACCACCTTCATCCACCTAAATGCATTTAGGATTTCTTCATCACACACTGCTCAATCTAGGTAGGGACAATGAACCCGTATTTTGGCACTCTTGATCTCCCTGTTGTGGAGTTATAAACGTAGTAGTTATTTCCCCTTCAATCAATGGCGAATAAATTCTAGGAGGAGAGTCGACATTCCCATGACTAGTTTTTGGAACTTCTAATTGTCCAACAAGAAGTTGCACCATAGGAACTCCTTCATCAGAAGGTTGTGCACCAGTTGCCTCTCTAATTTCATCCATTGTATAATCATCTCCAAGCAAATCCTCCATCATCTGGTCATCCACAACAAATTTTCTTGATGAGATAGTGATTGGAGGTTCAATAGAAGTCTAGAATGGATTGGACTCTATTGAAATCCTTCACTTTTCTTTTGCTAATGGAGAAGAAACAACAACGACATCTTTTCTGCTAGAATTTGGCTTTCCCTTGGCTGAAATATTGCATTTTTACATACCTAACCTTGTCTTTTCTCTTTCTTCAATTAACTTTTCGATGGGTTTTTATTTCCTCTAATACTTTCTACTTTGATTATATAGGTTCTCCATGTTTAAAGAGAACAATTTTCTTCCAATTACACCACAATAACTTTGCTTTCCACTGACAATTGTCTTCCAATTACACAAATTTGTGTAACAATTACACAAGAAGACACAATTTTGTTTTCCACTAACAATTGCCTTCTAGTTAAACAATATTTCTACCAATTACATAAGAAGACACAAGTTTGTTTTCCAATGACAATTGTTTTCCAATGACAATTGTTTTCCAATGACAATTGTCTTCCAATTACACAAATTTGTCTACCAATTACACAAGAAGACACAAGTTTTCTTTCGACTAACAAGTGTCTTCCAATTACACAAGAAGAAACACTTTTTCTTTCCACTAAAAAAAAATTTCCAATTGCACAAATTTGTCTACCAATTACACAAAAAGACGCAAGTTTTCTTTCCAAAAAGACAAAAAACCTATATGTTGTTGTTATTCCTATGTTCATATGTCGGGCTAGTTTGATTTTTTCAGATAGAATGAGCTTGAGGAGTGTGCTTGGAACATATCATTGTCCATCAGGAATGCACACGTCTTCCTACTGGGAAGAGATATGAGGCATGCACATTACTCGACCTCATTTATTTATACTCACAAGATCACATGCATGCTCTTAATGCAACAGACACAACATTTATTGTGTGGCCAAAATAACTTTTTGAATAAAGTTGTATAGGGGTTTGGAGACAAATAGGACCTAAGGGCTTAAGATTGAAATTTTTTTTAAGCATAGGGAATTGGTTAGAGCACCAAGATGGAGTTGCAAGGGTTGTGGGGCCTTCGACAAGAGGTATATGCATAATGCACTTAGGGCTTAGGTGTGGAGGGGGTTAAGGGTCGGATATAAGTGGGAGCCTAGGGTTAGATGGAGCTATGGGGGGTTTAGGTAATGAAATAGCTCTAGCTCTAGGTCATGGTATAGCTCCAGATCTAGGTCATGGTCAAGGCCTTGATCTAGGTCTAGGTCATGTTCATGGTATAGGTCTAGTTCATGGTCTAGCTATAGCTCTAGGTATTTCCATGCCTTGCCATGTTTAGGTCTAGGTCTAGATCTTGTCATGTCTAGTTCAAGGCCATGTCTTTCCTTGCAATGTACCAAACTTTCTAGAGTGTGTGAGAGTGTGAGAGGAAGATAGAGGAATATGGAGTGGGGAGGGTAGAGAGAGAGAGTGTATGAGAGTGTGAGAAGCATAGAGAGGAAAACAGAGAGGGGGCTAAAGAGAGATATTGTGTGGGAGTGTGAGAGGAAGAGAGAGGAAGATAGAGAGGGGGTTAGAGAGAGTATGTGTGACAGAGGAAGACATAGATGAGGGTAGAGAGGGAGATAGAGAAGAGGGTAGAGAGAGAGAGAGGAAGGGGGGGAGAGAGGGAAGGGAGGTAGAGAGAGGTAAAGAGATAAAGTGGGGGGAGTGGGGGAGA
>JZKD02S2069344.1:31688-43605 GCA_000966675.3 Picea glauca | reverse complement strand
AAGGGGAAGGAGGGAGAGAGCCAATAAAAGCAGAAGAGAGGTCAAGAGTGAGATGGAGAGAGAGAGAGAGAGAGGAGGGAGATAACGAGTAAGAGTAGAAGAGAGGTTGAGAGTGAGATGGAGAAAGAGAGAGGGAGTGTTACAACCCTAAATTCCACCACATATGCTTACCTGGAATCAGTCCAACTCATTTCCCTTCTTTGCCAAAACTCTGTTGAAAAACTCTTTGAAAATCCTCTTGTGTAAAGGCCCACGCGCCCTAACCCATTACTGCATGCGTGTACATGTTGGCTAGCTCACAACAGCCCACGTGTACCTACAAAAGCACAAAAAAAGGAAAGTTGTCGATGGAACAAAAAGATATGGGGGAGTTAACTGGAACTCCCGGCCATGCATGGCCAAGGGTTTGTCCAAAACCCTAGCTCCTTCTAGCCTATAAAAGAAGGGGTAGGGGTACCATTTGGAGGAAAAAATATAGCGAAGAAACTCTGCCCATTTATGTATTCCATTGTCCCAACCCTTTAGCCTTTCCTCATGCCAAAGGATATTTAACGCAAAGCAGTTGAAGGACAGAAGAAGAGGAGCCCAGGATCAGGTTCAAGGAGCAATGGTCGGTCTCATCTTTTGTAAGTTGACACACTTTATGTAATAAAAAGAATGCTTTTCCTGTCCCAATTCATGAACTGTCTATGGTTTGATTAGTTTATGTTTAATATCTAACCCTTGAGTATAGAAGTAGCATGCATGCATAGTTGTTGTTTGTCTTGAGTGCAGGTCATCTTTGGAAGGAGTAGCGCAAACAAGTAATCAAGCACAACGGAGGATCGACATCGAACATCGGTAATAAGGTAGGTGATCCTTTCCATGCATTTACTGAGGAAAATGGATTTAAATCTAGGGATGTAGGTAGAAGGTAGTTTCTATTCGGTCAAATCTGCATGAAAAGTCTGACCTCTATTTTTCTAGTCCGTAGGGTGTTTTTCCCAACAACAAAATTGGCGACCGTACTGGGGAGAATACTCTTTAGGGTTCCTGGAATTTTTGTTTAAGTTTTTGGGTAGTTTAAAGACTAGGTTTTCTGCTTTTCTTTGCCTGTCTTTTTCTTTCATTTCTGTAAGGTCTGAGCTAGCAGGGAGTCTGGTTTTCCATACCAACTTTCCCTGACTTTTGCTTGACTGTTTTTTTTGGGACACACAGAGGTACACGCGGCCTGCATAAGGCCTGAACGCATGTACCCGCGCCCTATTCTCTTATAGCCCGTGTGTGAACGCTAGTTGTAGAGATAGAAGTAGCGTGTAGGAGTTCAGAGAACCTTAGAGGCAGTCCTCCTCTTCCCTGTCAGAATCACACATTCTCAGGGGGTTTTCTGGAATTCTGTCTGAGTCTTGTTTGCTAACGGTTCTATCTCGGATCGTTTTTTGCCTTATTGTTTTTCTTTGCATTATTTGTTTTTCTGTTAGAAAGAGTATCCAAGCCTTCAAGGGATCCTGGTTATCAATACTAGAGGCCTCTTCCTGGTCTGGTCTGTCTTTTTTCATATTTTTCCTTAGAGTTTAGATATACACGCGGCCTATACAAGGCCAGCCCGCATGTACACGCCCTCTGTCTCTGTTTAGCACGCGTTTGTACGCGTGTTGTTTAAGTGACATTCACGTGCTTGTACATGCTACTTTTTGTTTAGGGTGGGGCAGTCATCCCCTCCTTTGATAAGAAGTATTATTCTCAGGTGTTTGAATCTATGTTTGAACAGTCAGTAGCTTAGGATTCATCTTACCCTTAGCCTTCTTTTTCTCAGTTAATAGTTGACAGAAAAATATAAAAAAAAAAAAATTATGGTTTTTAGACAAGCGTGAGAGTCATTGTTTTTACAATTTCCATTTTGTGATTCTTTAATCTGATTCTTTGCGATCTGCACTTTAAGCCAGAATTTTTTTTCTTGGTTTTTTGCTTGTCGATATTTTCCCTTTCTTGCTTTACTAGCACTTAAATAAATAAATAAATCTCTTTTCATTTTCTTCTTTAGTTGAAGAGTGTGTTTCTGCATCATTAGCTAGGGAAAAGTCTTTTATTTCGTAAGTTTTTGCAGTTCACTTAGATCATAATTAGCTCGTAGTCGAGTGAAATTCCTTTGAGTTTGCTGTCCAAAATCTTAGAAAAATTAAAAATCTTTCTTTGTGAAAAGTTGTTGAAATTTTGCATTCAGTAAAAGTTTTTTGTTTCCATCTTTTTCATTTATTTTTTTGCTTTTGTATTTTACACATCATCAGTTTCAACCTCATACCCCTTGATGTAAGACAAAGCCATAAAATCAACGCTAATTTTAAAAATCTACTAGACTTTTATGTTTGTAGGGTTCACAAACTAGTTCAGGACTAGGGCCTTGGATTAGGTTGGAGAGGAAACTCTTTAAGGCCATTCAAAACCAAAAATTAGAGTCTGAGATAGGGAGTGTCTAAGTCCAATTTCATGGAAGTTATCTGGGACCCCCCTCTAACACAGGGGATAAACATGAGGTCACGTGCGGAAAGGTAATGGAGATAACCCCTCCAAAGCCGGACCAATTGTAGTGGAGAACACATATAGAGGGCTTGTTTTGGGATTATGTCATTTGCATTTGCCACGGGGCTTCATGGATATCGAATCTGTTTGAGTTCATCATTTGTCTTCCAGACCATTTTCTCTCGATACCCTTGACAAGTTTCGGGCTCGATACCCTGCTCATTGTGGTCTACCCGACTTTCGACTGTACCCGCCTGGTGACTGTTCGCGTGCTGGCAACCTAGTTGCCAATCTTTTTAGACATACACAGGTGATTGTGGGGGTATACCGCGGTACCTAGGAAAAACATCGGGCCATGCTTTGCAAAGTATACCTGGAGGGTGCTTCCGTGTTTGTGTTGCACTTGCACCGGTAAGTTTCTCTAGTGTTGGTTGTTGTAACTGTTCTTCCAAATAGTTTAGTGATTGCTTGTCTTATCTCTTAGGGGTTTCTTTTTAGTGTGTGTTACTTTTGAACGTTTAGAATACCTTAGCGTGTCTTGGATCTTCTCATACAGTGGAGGATCCCGAGCTCTGTCAGTCACGAAGGCTTCTTGGCCTGCCGCTGGTTACACTGGAGCCACCCCCGCCACCATTAAGGTGGAAGCTAGACCAACAAGGGTCTTTTGAAGCAACCGGGTTACAAACCTTTGTGCCCGAACAACTCCCGGAGGAATCAGCCATTTTGGACCTTGAAGCAACCGCTCTTGGCTCGATTGAAACCCCAACCACTGATATATTAGCATATTTTATTGTACCAATCCAATTTCATGAACGTCAGACAGTGCCTCACACAACAATGGAAACAAATTTTGTTACTCCTTCTGGGATTTCGTCAATTCCCATCACAATTTCCACCACAGGAGAGTCATATCCTAACCTACCATCGTCGGTCCGAGCCACCATGGCCTCGGCCGCAACTACGTCGCACAGTGGACCGAACCCGTCTATGGTGGCGGCCACAACCCCCTTCACACCTAGTGTGACAGGCCCTCCGTTATCATATGGTATTCCTAGTTCGGGTACAAGTCCTGTACTAACCTACTCCACTTTACAGACTTTGGGTCTGGGGGTAGGGAGCTCTAGCGCTCCTCTGCAAGGTCACCTTGGGGGAACTCCTATCCCTTTTAACGCTTTTCCTTATGCAGGAGGTCATATCCATCCTTCGTCCCCTTCACTTGGTGGTTCGCATCAGCAATCCGTCGGGCAACCTACAAACAATAGTTTATTTGGAGCCGAGATTCAAGGACCACCTTTGCATAGTATGTCGGTAGGTTCGACACCATTTTCTTGGAACAGAACGTTTGGTAACAACACTTTCTCGTCAGCTGCTTTCCCGTCTGGGGGAAACCCCATTTTTGGACAATCTACTCCTGTGCAGGGTACTATTCCTGCATAGGGGGCACACATAGCAGGACCTTGGAATTCAGAACAAGGATCCATTCCCTCCTCCGGAATGTCGTTCTGGGGTAATTCTTTCAACAGTCAATGGAACCCCGGACAGACTACTATGCCCCTCCCTACAGGACCGACACGGGGTAATCCTTCCCAAAGTCCTTCGAATATAATGCATGCCCAACACTCTATGTCCTTTTTGGGAAATCAGTCGATGATGTCTCCACAGATGCAAAATCCTTACGCTGGTCAAGGCCATGGTTTCTACCAGAACCCGGGCCAGCAGCCAAACTTTTCCTGGCAACCTGGTGCCAGTCAAACTCCAGGACCCTTTTTCCCAGGTTATCAGCAACAACCCAAACTACCATTCCTGGCGACTTTACACTTGCCATATTTGACAAGGTTGTTGAATGATCCTATTTTTCATGATCCACGTTGGCCTCCTATGCCGACGAATTTGCATTCAGACATTCCAAAGTTCGAGGCCAAGCTTAATGAAGATCCAGGTGATCATGTGACTACCTTTTATCTTTGGTGCTCATCTAAATCATTGAAAGATGACTCCGTACAATTGTGATTGTTTCAACGTACTCTTATTGGGAGTGTCGTGAAATGGTACATTGGGCTCGATCGCTCAAGATACTCTTCTTTTTTCAAACTGGCGATGGCCTTCCTTAACCATTTCCAGTTACCTATGAGATACGACGTTGGCACAGAGTTGCTCGCCAATTTCGAACAGACAACAGTGGACCATATCTCTGATCATATCCGAGAGTGGAGACGCCGGAAGAGTTTAATTAAGGTACCAGTCCCACCAGCATTCCTTCTTGAGTGGTTCCTTAAGTCTTTGGTCCCACATTTATCCAAAGACGTCGCGACATCCAAAGTTTTCTCCGAAGAAGATGCCATCATGAGGACTCAATAGTTTGAGCGCATCTATTCTCAGTCTGGTTTATTATACAACATCTTGCCAGATGCGCCACGTTCGATATTGGATAAAACTAGACAGAGAGTTGGACCACATGCCGATGGTATTGTTGGTTCAGCACAAACTAAGCCCGTTGAGAAATTGACAAAATAGTTGTAACAGTTATCCATACAACACACAGCGGCGAGCCAAACTACTGCTTTGGCTTCTCCCCCTACCCAAACGTCGGAAGTACACACTGTGCAATCGACTAACCCAAAGGCCATCCAGCAGCCTAAAGGGATGAAAAAACAACGAAAGAAGGGTAAGGGGGATAAAAAACCCACTGATAATGCTGGTGGGGACAACACGGAAAAATGGAAGGTGAGGTATCCATGCAACTTGTGCACAGAAGACCACCCAACCCATCTTTGTCCTCAACTTGCAGAGGCTCAAAAGTTTGTCACACAGTAACAGCAAGCAGTGTTGACTAATCCCTTTCAACATGGGAAAAATATAACTCAAGCCTCTACAAGCACAGAAGTGGGTAGCCAAGAAACCTGCCCTCCTCCAAACAATCCCTCATCCACGAACGTATATATGGTTAGGGGTGATGCTTTCATATCAACTAGAGCGCACGACTATAGTAAACCAAGCGCTTTTGAGAAGGGTAAAGAAGCTGATCTCCCATATCTTCCTCTACAGATTGAGAAGACGTTGGGAGAAACAATGACACACATTCCAAAAGGTGCATTTAAAAAAGCTTCTCACAACCCAAACGCAAGGGCCACCCAGAATTACTCTGTGGTGGAGGATTTATCACAAACCCCTTGTGCGATGTCTGCTTTGGAGGTCCTCCAAAGATGCCTTGCTCAGAGGAAAGCCTTGTTAACCGCTTTGGGCTCTACTGAGACTTGTAATCCAGGCACCATCATGTTAGATACAACCGACTTAAAACCTCGTATGCCTTACCACGTAGCGTTTCAGATAGTAGTGGCTCATCCCACGAAAACTTTTACTCGGAATATCTTCCGCACAATGGTCGACGAGGGCGCCTCAACATGTGTTATGTCATTAGCATGCTGGAAGGCCATTGGCCAGCCCATTTTGTCTCCATCACCTACTCTCCTCACTGCTTTCGACGGTCGTTCATTCCGACCACATGGCATCGTTCCTTCTTTCCAACCATGCAGTTAAGAGGGAAAATTGTGTGTGTTGAAGTAGAGGTAGTCGATGCTCCCCTTGACTATAACCTCTTGTTAGGATGGAGTTGGACTTATGCTATGCAAGTTGTGGTTGCTACAGTTTTTCGAGTGTTGTTGTTTCCACACGAGGGTCGGATAGTGACCATCGATCAACTGTCTTTCTCCAGACCTGACCCAGCTTTGGGGTCATCCACGGTCCCGATGATTGATAATCCTCAACCAGGTGTCGTTAACATAGGAGTTGGTTTGTGCCCATCCTTGATGGGTACCTTCAATTTCCCACCTCCTCACGACGATATCAAATTTATATCTAATCACCATAAGGTTGAGATTTTTCAAGTTTTGGCATTCCGCACGACTTACTTTGAGGATCCTTGGATTCTTCCTTCCCCATCAGCCATGATGGATGAGACAGGGCACTCAGACATGTCCATGCCCTTGTCTATCATTAAGGTAGCGTACTCTTTAGTCCAACAATCTTCATCTAACCCTGATCTGACTCCTACACAAGAGTTAGATCCATTTCTAGAGCCTATTTGGGCTCAGGGTTCTCTCGCTGACATCGATTCGTTAGACTTAGTCTTGCCTTCTGATGAAGCAGTAATCGAAGAAATAACTAGTCCGGACAAACCTTGGGAAGATCTTCACCACAGATCATATTTTCTCACAGAGTTAAGCCGAATCGAAGTAGGAGAATTCATCGTTACCATAACGGGAGATCAGTCATGTCCTATCAATCTCTTAGCTACACAGGAAATTTATGTTGAGGGTAATATGGTGACTATTGATGAAACTATACCCATCAACATCTCCTGAAACCCTGACGTCGTGGAGAATGTCTTCGTCGGAGTAGATTTCTCCCCCAAAGAGATTTGAATTTACACAGATCTTTTCAAAGAATTCCACGACGTTTTTGCCTGGTCTTATGAGGAAATGCCAGGTATCGATCCGAAAATAGTTGAACATGAAATCACAACGTATCCTGATGCCAAGCCTGTTTGACAAAAACTTCATCCAGTCAATCCCAAGAAAGCAGCAGCCATCAAGGTTGAGGTTGAGAAATTGCTAAAGGCAGGTTTTATTTATCCTATCCATTTGACTCAATGGGTGTCAAATCTTGTGTCGGTCAATAAAAAACAAGGCACGATTCGTGTATGTACCGATTTCCATGATTTAAACAAGGCATGTCCCAAAGATAATTTTCCAACACCATTCATTGACCAGATCATTGATGAATGTGCCATTTGTGAAGCCTTTTCTTTCATGGACGGTTTTTCAGGATATAATCAAATCCAAATCAAACCCGAAGACCAACATAAAACGGCATTCATTTGTCTGTGGGGAACATTCACATATCGTAAGATGCCTTTTGGCCTTAAAAATGTTGGAGCCACATTCCAGCGGGTCATGTCTTTTTCTTTTCATGACCTCAAGCATATAGTCGAGGCCTATCTAGATGATTTAGCATCACGCTCTCGCAAGCAAATGGATCATCCCACACACCTTAGACTAATCTTTGAACGTTGTCGCTACTTTAGGATTCGCTTGAATCCAAACAAGTGCATCTTTTGCGTAACGTCAGGACGTTTGTTAGGTTTCATCGTATCAACAACAGGGATCATGGTCGATCCTCTTAAGGTGGAGGCTATAATCCAGTTGCCCCCCCCCACGCACAATCCTACAACTTCATAGTCTACAAGGCAAGGCGAACTTCTTACGACGCTTCATCGCCAACTATGCCGAAATCACCAAGGGATTTATGCATTTACTAAAGAAAGACGTTCCTTTTTTCTGGGACGAAGCCGCTCAATGCTCTTTCGACGCATTAAAACACGCCCTCACAACCGCACCTCTGCTATGACCACCTAACTATAAAAAAGATTTCTTATTATATCTAGCTTCCGCAGAGTCAACCATTGGCATGGTTTTAGTTTAGGAAGACGATTCGTTCTCAGAATACGTGATCTATTACCTGAGTCGAGGCCTCGTAGGACCGGAACTCCATTATTCTCATATCAAAAAACTTGCGTTGGCAGCAGTTCATGTTGTTCAACGGTTCCGTCACTATGTTCTGTTTCGCAAGACCACCGTCATTGTTGTCATGAATCCATTCTAGTACATGCTGACACGACAAGTTATAGGTGGAAAAATCAATAGATGGATAGTCATCCTCCAAGAATTTGACTTAGACTTCATTTCAGCAAAGTCCAAGAAGTCATTGGTTTTCGCAGAGCTTATTTCGGAACTTTCGGTTGAGTCAGGTGACGTTGTGCCTAAGGAATCGCCTATCTAGGGAGATATGTTTTTTATTGCATCTTTAGACCCATGGTACGGATATATACTTATCTATCTCCAGACTTTGAAATACCCCACCTCTGCTTCTCGTGACAAGCGTCGGCGGATACGCCATCAGGCTAAAACTTATCTCATACTCGATGATACGTTGTATCGGAGAGGTGTAGACTGCATCTTACGTCGATGTCTCACTCATGAGGAGGCCATCATCGTGCTCAACGATTTCCATATTGGAGCTTGTGGCAGTCATTTATCTAGGTTTGCAACATCCCAAAAGATTCTACGAGCAAGTTACTTCTGGCCGACACTTATCAAAGATTGTATCGAATCGGTCAAGAAGTGTCATCTGTGCCAAATCTTCTCTCAGAAGATGAGGGCACATCCCGCTCCTATGTTTCCTGTCATCACAGTTGGTCCCTTCACTAAGTGGGGGATTGATTACACTACATGCAACCCCCCGTCAGCAAGGGGGAACCGTTATATCATCGTAGCTATCGAATACTTCACTAAGTGGGTCGAAGCTATGCCAACGTTTAAAGATGATGGAGAGACTGCAGCTCTCTTATTATTCAACCAGATCATCGCAAGGTTCGGCGTCCTGAGAGAGATTTTCACTGACCATGGCAGTCACTTTCAGAACCAAATGATAACCGAATTAACATCAAATCTTGGGTTACGGCAGGAGCATTCATCACCTTACTACCCCCAAGCCAATGGGCAGGTGGAAGTTGTAAACAAAACTATTAAGACTATTCTACAGCGAACTATCAACTCAGCTAAGTCAAATTGGCATTTGATGTTATACTCGGCATTATGGGCTTATCTAACATCTGTTAAAACCGCAACTGGTTTCTCACCTTTTCAACTCGTTTACGAGCTGGAGGCAGTCTTTCCCATCGAATGTCAGATCCCATCTCCAAAATTGGCAGTACAATTATTGCCAGACACTTCTCCGCTTGAAGAACGGTTAGTACACCTTGAGCATCTCAATGAGCAGCGTCACGATGCGGCCCTGGCCAACGAGGCTCATAAACATAAGGTCAAGTGTCAGTATGATAGGTCCGTTCATCCTCAGATTTTCTCTGAGGGCGACCTTGTCCTAGTCTATGACCAAGATAAGGACCCCCTGGGGGCAGGAAAGTTTAAACCCATGTGGTTCGGACCCTTCATCATAAAAGAGGTATTAAAAAAGGGTGCTTATCGTTTGGTGGATTTTGAAGGGAATGCTTTAGCGGAGCCTAGAAATGGGCTCTACCTCAAGAAGTATTACTCATATACAGGTCACTGTGGGTAACTTTCTGTAACATATGTATAGTCTTTGTACTATTACTTTTTAAGTTTCTTTTAAGGGTTATGGATGTGTCATTGATGTTATCTTTCGTCAATATGGTAGATGTCAAGTGCTTTCGAGGTGTTCGTTGGGTATGCAGATGGTGCTAGTCGGCACACGTGGAGGCTTGCCTCTGCAGTTTGGGTAATCTTTACACCTCAGGGCCAGCCGTTATCTTCTGGAGGTATATGCTTAGGTGAAACCACAAATAATATCGTTGAGTATAGTGTAGTTATTGAGTTGCTTCGTGACGCCTTGTCATTGGGTATCTCTCATCTTTGGGTCTATCTCGACGCTCAACTAGTTGTGTCGCAGCTAAACAGAGTATAGCGGGTTCATGATCCAACTTTACACCGACGATTCCTTAGGGTACGTCTCTTAGAACAAAACTTTGATTATATTACATATTTTCATGTTCCTAGGAGATTAAACCAAATTACAGATACTCTAGCTAATCAAATTTTAGATTGGAATCTTGCACACATATGAAAGAAAATTGACATAAGCATGTAAATACATTTTTTCACACACGATCCTTAAGACACAAAAGATCAAAAAAACCATATATAACATCATAAAACAACTAGACTACATAGATGGACGAAAGCACCTCAAAAATGGGACTAATAAACGAGTCACAGGGCTTATGCCCTCAAAAAATATATCAAGTAAGTGCTTGTGGCACATCAAAAGTATACATAGGTTCAGGGCCTATGGGCCCTATTATAATAGTCCACAGCATGGGCTAAACGCCTAAATAATCAGACCCACGTCCGAGGCGCCCCCATGACATGAGGCTGCATGGATGGCAGCAAGTCCTCTATCTTTGCCATCGGGACTGTGCGAGTGAGTGCAGTGAAGTTCCGCTCAACTCGTCTAAGAACTCTCTCAACCTCCCCGACTGGGAGGTTCCCTGCTACTGCTGCTCCTCCAGCGGTGGCAGCTGCGGCTTTTGGTCGAGGATGACGCATGTTCCGTGCATAATCGGCAGGTCGCACGGGTCCCACATCTGCATACAACAAACATTTACCCGTCAAATACACTGGCATACAAAAAATGATATATATCACAAAAATGACATAAAAATTACATATGCAAACAAAAAAAAAACTACAAAGGTGGAGACTTACCCATCTCCCCTCGCTCCTCACCAGAAGGCACGGGTATCTCAGGATCTCTAGAGAAATCTATCCCTGCATATGGGTATTCCTCGATCACAGGGATCTGTCGTGACATCCATGCAAAGAATACATCATAGAAGGACTCATTGGTCCTTCCACCACCCTGTCGCGGCAGTAATATTGCCCATCTACACACTGCAGGAAATGAGGCCTGATGTCCTCGTACTACTTCCTGAGGGCTAAAGCTTGGAACTCTCTCAAAGAAAAATGAACACAAGATCATCCTGAACCTGAAATTCCTTTGTGTCCGTTGTCGGCAATCTGTCGATTGCCTCTTCATGCACTCCAGTAATGTAGTACTCCAGTCAAAAATCTGTGCATTTAAGCACTGGATCGCACAGTTCATTTGTGAGCGAGAAGCCTGATGCAAGGCTGTCGAATCGGTAATCCGCCCAATCAGTAATAATATCGCCTGCAGCGATAGGTTAGTGATCTTACTGATAGATACCTGGGAGCCCGCAAGATCAGTCCCAGCCTCACAGTGCTCGGCTATTAGTTTCAAGATCTTACTCGGTCCCGCAAGAAAGGTCCTAAAGTTGACTGGTTCCCCTCTCCTTGAGAGGCCAGTCAAAAAATAGATATCCTCGATGGTGGGCACCAGTTATTGCCCCTCTAGCATAAAGGCCTCTGCATCAGGGTGCCAGTACTAGTCGATCAAGGCATTCAGTAGCCTTGGTTTTGCATGCATAAATGGACACAGAAAGAACTTCAATAAACCGCATTGCATCAATACGTCCACGACATTCGGATCTGTCGCAACCAACTCACCGACTGCTTCATGCTCTCTTTCCCTCCACTGGACATACATCCTGCCAACACAACAAGGCTCAGGAGGGTCATCACTTGCCTTTTAATTTCTTTTTTTCTACAAAGGGGGGGTCCACGCGAGCTGTCGAGGTGACAGTCACATGTACACGTGAGCAGCTTTTACTATGCCCGTGTGTACCTAGGGCCGACTTTTTTAAGGTCGGCGCCCACCCAAAAAATGAACTTAAAAACAAAATTGAAGAATTGAATAGCTAGATAAGGGAGTTTGTACTTACTTGGTCCAAGCGGAAGTTCGTTTC
>JZKD02S2069333.1:32253-43919 GCA_000966675.3 Picea glauca | reverse complement strand
CAAAACAATAATGAGTCATATTTACATCAAACACTATTGGGTCCATTAGCCAAAACTTTGTGCTACGGGTCTTTCTTCAAGGGTTGACATCAATGACAACCAACCTTAATCAACATATGAGTCTAGGCCTCGTAGTGTTATTATTACTTTGAACAGGAAATTGTACAGGATACCCGAGGCTGTCCCACCTAGTGCTATTTCCTTGATCTCTGCTAAGAAATGTAGGAAGGTCATCTCTCAGACGAGGAATTTTGTCTTCTTTGTGATTCGCTCTCAGAATGAGAGAAAAATCACAGCCACATCTAGGGTCTCTGCGGCCGACCTCTCCACACAGCAAAAGCAAGTAGATAAGGTCATGGAAGAATACCCAGATATCTTCTCCTCACCTACCGGGGTACCTTTGCACTGCTAGGGCAATCACCCCATCGATCTGACCCCCGACGCATCGCTACCCAATGGGCAAGTCTATCGTCGCTCTCTATTAGAGAATGAGGAGATCAATCGATAGATCCAAGAATTTCTCCACAAGGGGCACATCCGTCCCAGCTCATCACCTTGCGGGAGCCCAATTTTGCTGGTACGGAAGAAAGATAGTACCTGGCGACTTTACATTGATTGTCGGGCTCTGAACAAAATCACAGTCAGAAACTGGTACCCGATTTCTCGAATCAACGACCTCCTTAATCAACTCATGGGGGCCAAATACTTTAGTAATATTGATCTGAAGTCTGGCTACCACTAGGTCCCGATAGAACAGACTGATGTATGGAAGACCGCCTTCAAGTCAAAGGAAGGCCTTTTTGAATGGTTGGTCATGCCCTTTGGTCTGACAGATGCTCCAGCCACTTTCATGAGGATGATGGATGATATCCTGCGACCATTCACTAATACTTTTGCAGTGGTGTATCTGGATGACATTCTCATTTACAACAAGACTTGGGCCGAACACTTGCAACATATTCAGCAGGTTCTACACACCCTATGGCAGCACAAGCTATACACCAACTTGGAAAAATTCTCCTTCAGCATGGACATGGTCCATTACCTAGGCTACATCATTGATCAACATGGCGTACATGTGGACCTAGCCAAGATCCAAGTCATCTGTGACTGGCCAGCCCCAACCACACTCACTGAGCTTCGGAGCTTCTTGGGCCTTGCCAATTTCTACTGCAGTTTTGTGTTGGGATTCTCCCATATTGCATGGGCCCTCAACCAAATAACTAGGGGTGGTGGTAAGGCAAAATTTGCATGGGTCCGGCCCCAACAATAAGGGTTTGATGATTTGAAGCAACGCTTATGCTCAGCCCCAGTACTTTCACTACCAGACCTGCAACAACCCTTTGAGATTGAGAATAATGCTTCAGACTATATTGTGGGTGTCGTTCTCATGCAGCACGACCACCCCATGGCCTATCATAGTGCGACACTATTAGATGTTGTCCGTAAGTACCCTACTTACGACAAAGAAATGTATTCCATTGTGCAAGTCTGTCGCCAATGGAGACATTACATTCTTGGGAGGGAGACTATCATCCACATTGATCATAAGCCACTGAAGTTCATGTAGACACAAGGAAAATTGCAGAATGACCGCCATCAAAAGTGGTCCACATACTTGCAGCAATTCCACCTCAACATCAAGTATAAAACATGAAGCACCAACTGCATCGTTGATTGCTTCAGAAGACCACCAGTTGCGGCACTCACCACAGTGCTAGATTACTACGGCCATGAGACCTCTCAATGGCCCCAACTCTATGAGACAGACCTGGACTTCGCCACCACCTACCAAATGTTTGGTGCAAAGGCAGTTGTCGATAATTTCCATCTTCAGGATGGGTTGTTGTGTCAACTGGGCCACATATGTGTTCCATCAAGTGAGCGAGCGAAGCTGATCCGGGAAGCCCACTACAGCCGAGTGGTAGGACACTTCGACGTCGAAAATACAGTGGCAATGCTACAAACACATTTCTACTGACCGAAACTTCGACAAGAGGTCAACAAGTATATCAGGTCTTGCATTGCCTGCACTATTGCCAAACCAACCACTAAGAAACAGGGTCTGTACACCCTTATTCCTACTTCTGACAGGCCATGGGAATCCATCTCAATGGACTAAATGTCGGGCCACCTGTCCACCAAGCGGGGAAATGAATGTGTTTTTGTGGTTGTTGATCCCTTTTCTAAGATGGTGATTCTGGTTGCTTGCAAGAAGAGCATCACAGCAGAAGCCACTGCCAAGCTCTTCTTTGAACAGGTCTGGGTACATTTTGGAATCCCACAAACCATTGTCTCAGATCGGGACAGTCGATTTTTCAACACATTTTGGTCGAGCCTCTGGTCACTACTGGTCACCAAGCTCACCAAATCCATGACCTTCCACCCCCAGACAGATGGCCAAACCAAGGTCGTAAATCGAATGATCATGCATATCCTGTGCATGTATAATTCCAAGCACCCTCGCACATGGGATGAGAGTCTTTCCTATGTCTAGCATACATATAACCGAGCCGTGCATAGCTCAAATCACCACAGCCCCTTTCAGGTGGGGTTAGGATTCCAACCATTGGGTCCCATAGATGTTGCACTTCCCCTTGCAGTCACCTCGAATGACTCCTTTCCTGCTCCAACTGAGGCTGACAAAGCCACCCAGTTCATTGAGAGGATCCAGCACATCCGCCAACAGGTTCAGGATATCCTACAAAAGTCCAATGACAAGTACAAGCAACGCCATGATCAACATCGGGTTCCACATAAGTTTCAGGTGGGCGACAAAGTTTGGTTGCACTTGCAGAAAGAATGCCTTACAAGACCCCATCGGAAGCTTCACCCACTCCATTATGGGTTGTACACCATCACCAAGGTTGTGTGGGATAATTCTTTTGCGCTCAACATTCCTCCTTTTCTTGGCCTCCACCCAATGTTCAACGTGGACCTCCTTCGACCTTATTTCCCACCATTATTGGACACCTCAGACGTAGCAGAACAAATGACACCAACAGAGCTCAACCCCGATTTCATACAACATGCATCCAGTGATCAAATTGTGGACACACAAATCAAGGGCACTCGATAACAAAGGATCCAGCTTTATCGAGTCGTCAAAGCAGGGCAGCTCTTGAACCAAAGCGAGTGGCTCACACGGGGCCAAATTCAGCAGAAATTTCCTCATTTGATGGGGGAAATCAATGCAATGGAGACCATTGATTCCTAAGGATGGAGGATTAATCGAGGTGTATATTGGTGGCCACCCACCTTTTCCAGCTGGCTCAAAACAACTTTCTAGCACTTTTGATAATTTACTATTTTTAGCAGTTTTTCAGCTCCTAAACTTCCGGAGCCGTTTTGAAGCCCTAAAAGATGTTTTTTGGGGTATGATACAATTGTTATACAATTGTTGTAGTCCTCATATAGATCTTTCCAATGGGCTATCATATGCCTAAAATGAAGATCCTATGCAAAAGTTATGACCCCGACAAGTTGATGTACTGACTTATCCAAACGAGGCCCACATGACTTTTGGCGCTTCATCTCCTAGGGTTAGGTTTTTGGATGTTTAGGGTTTTTGAAACTCCTGTTTATTGTTAAAATGCCTTGAGAGCCTCATTGTAATGATCTTCCACTTCCATAAGAGCCCTTCGCATAACAACCCATAAGTGGTGTGACTTCCATAAGATCCCTTGGCATAACACTGCTGACTGTCGCTCAAAGCAGACAATGGTGACCGAAGTGAAAGCTTCTGAATCAGATGCTGGTTTTGACTCTGATTCAGAACCAGAAAGGGGAAGATGGATCATTGATGAAGAACCCAGTGCCACCGTTGCTACCACCAAGCTCCAACATGGTGAACCAGACGAGCCAGAAGAAGGAGAGTGCCTCTTCCATTCACAGATGTGGGTAAAAGGCACCCCGCTGCACTTCATCGTTGATAGTGGTAGCCATAAGAACCTCATCTTAGCAAAGGTCATCAAGCGGCTGACCCTGCCAACAATGCCGCACCCACAACCCTACACCATTGGATGGCTCCGCCAAGGAAGCGATCTCCGCGTCAGCTAACATTATCATCTGTCGTACGACATCAAACCTTTCAAAGACGAGGTATTGTGTGATGTTGCTCCTCTCGAAGTTTGTGATGTTCTTTTGGGCCAACCTTATTTATGGAAATGTCATGTTGTATATGAGTCTCGGCCTTGTAGTGTTATTATTACTTTGAACAGGAAATTGTACATGATACCCGAGGCTATCCCACCTAGTGTTATTTCCTTGATCTCTGCTAAGCAATGTAGGAAGGTCATCTCTCAGACGAGGAATTTTGTCTTCTTCGTGATTCTCTCTTAGAATGAGAGAAAAATCATAACCACATCCAGGCTCTCTGCGGCCGACCTCTCCACACAACAGAAGAAAGTAGATAAGGTCATGGAAGAATACTCAAATATCTTCTCCTCACCTACCGGGGTACCTCTGCACTGCCAGGTCAATCACCCCATCGATCTGACCCCCGACGCACTGTTGCCCAATGGGCCAATCTATCACCTCTCTCTATTAAAGAATGACAGGATCAAGCAATAGATCCAAGAATTGATCCACAAGGGGCACATCTGTCCTAGCTCATCACCTTGCCGAAGCCCAATCGTGTTGGTACGAAAGAAAGATGAAACCTGGGGACTTTGCATTGATTATCGATCTTTGAATAAAATCATAGTCAGAAACCGGTACTCGATTCCCTGAAACGATGACCTCCTCGATCAACTCATGGGAGCCAAATACTTTAGTAAGATTGATCTGAAGTTTGGCTACCACCAGGTCCCGATAGAACGGACTGATGTATGGAAGATCGCCTTCAAGGCAAAGGAAGGCCTTTTTGAATGGTTGGTCATGCCCTTTGGTCTGACAGATGCTCCAACCACTTTCATGAGGATGATGGAAGATATTATGTGACCATTCACTAATACTTTTGTAGTGGTGTATCCGGATGACATTCTCATTTACAACAAGACTTGGGTCAAACACTTGCAGCATATTCAGTAGGTTTTGCACACCCTGTGGCAACACAAGCTATACGTCAACTTGGAAAAAGCTTCTTCGGCATGGACAAGGTCCATTACTTAGGATACATCATTGATCAACATGGCATGCATGTGGATCCAGCCAAGATCCAAGTCATCCGTGACTGGCCAGCCCCAACCACACTCACTGAGCTTCAGAGCTTCTTGGGCCTTGACAATTTCTACCGCAGGTTTGTGTTGGGATTCTCGCATATTGCATGGGCCCTCAACCAAATAACCAAGGGTGGTGGTAAGGAAAAATTTGCATGGGGACGGCCCCAACAACAAGCATTCAATGATTTGAAGCAGCACTTGTGCTCATCCCCATTACTTTCACTACCAAAACTGCAACAACCCTTTGAGATGGAGATTGATGCTTCAGACTATGTTGTCGGTGCCGTTCTCATGCAGCATGACCACCCCGTGGCATATCATAGTGCGACACTATCATATGTTATCTGTAAGTACCCTACTTAAGACAAATAAATGTACTCCATTGTGTAAGCCTGCCACCAGTGGAGACATTACATTCTTGGGAGTGAGATAGTCATCCACACTGATCATAAGCCACTACAGTTCATCTAGACATAAGGAAAATTGCAAAATGACTGCCATCAAAAGTGGTCCACATACTTGCAGCAATTCCACCTCAACATCAAGTATAAAATAGGAAGCACCAACCACGTCGTTGATTGCCTCAATAGACCACTAGTCGTCACACTCACCACAGTGCTAGACTCTTGCGACCATGAGACCTCTGGATGGCTCCAATTCTATGAGACAAACCCGGACTTCGCCACCACCTACCAAATGTTGGGTGCAAAGGCAATTGTCGATAATTTCCATCTTCAGGATGGGTTGTTGTGTCGACTGGGCCATACATGTGTTCCATCAAGTGAGCGAGCGAAGTTAATCTGGGAAGCCCACTACAGCTGGGTGGCAGGACACTTCGGCGTCGAAAAGACAGTGGCAATGCTACAAAAACATTTCTACTGGCCAAAACTTCGACAGGAAGTCAACAAGTATATCAGGTCTTGCACTGTCTGCACTATTGCCAAACCAGCCACTAAGAAACAGGGCCTGTACACCCCTATTCCTACTCCTAACAGGCCATGGGAATCCATCTCAATGGACTACATGTCAGGCCTCCCATCCACCAAGCAGGGAAATGACTGTGTTTTTGTGGTTGTTGATCGCTTTTCTAAGATGGCGATTATGGTTGCTTGCAAGAAGAGCATCACATCAGAAGCCACTACCAAGCTCTTCTTTGAATGAGTCTGGGTACATTTTGGAATACCACAAACCATTGTCTCAGATCGAGACAGTCGATTTCTCATCTCAATCTAGTCGAGCCTCTCGTAACTGCTGGACACTAAGTTCACCAAATCCACGGCCTTCCATCCCCAGAAAGATGGCCAAACCGAGTTCGTAAATCAAATGATAGTGCATATCCTGTTCATGTATAATTCCAAGCACCCTTGCACATGGGATGTGAGTCTTCCCTATGTCTAGCGTAGCTATGATTGAGCCCTGCATAGCTCAACCTGCCACAACCCCTTTCAGGTGGGGTTCGGATTCCAACCATTGGGTCCCATAGATGTTGCAATTCTCCTTGCGGTCACCTCGACCGACTCCTCTCCTGCTCCAACTGACGCTGACAAAGCCACCCAGTTCATTGAGAGGATCTAGCACATCCTCCAACAGGTTCAGGATATCCTACAGAAGTCCAATGACCAATACAAGTAGCGCCATGATCAACATCAGGTTCCACAAAAGTTTCAGGTGGGCAACAAAGTTTGGTTGCATTTGCAGAAAAAACGCCTTACAAGACCCCATCAAAAGCTTCGACCACTCCGTTATGGATCGTACACCATCACCAACATTGTGGGGGATAATGCTTTTGTGCTCAACATTCCTCCTTTCCTTGGCCTGCACCCAGTGTTCAACGTGGACCTCCTTCAGACCTATTTCCCACCATTATTGGACACCTCAGACGTAGCAGAATAGTTGACACCAACATAGCTCAACCCTGACTGCATACAACAGGTATCCAGTGATCAGATTGTGGACACACATATCAAAGGCACTCGACAACAAAGGTTCCAGCTTTATCGAGTCGTCAAAGCAGGGCAACTCTTGCACTAAGGCCAGTCGCTCATCCGAGGCCAAATTCAGCAGAAAATTCTTCATCTAATGGGGGAACTCAACACAAAGGAGACCATTGATTCCTAAGGATGGAGGATTGATCCAGGTGGATATTGGTGGCCACCCACCTTTTCCAGCTGGCTCAAAACAACATTCTCGCAATTTTGATAATTTACTATTTTTAGCAGTTTTTCGAGTCCTGAACTTCCAGAGCCGTTTTGAGGCCCTAAATGTCATTTTTTGGGGAATGTTGCAATTACAAAACAATTGTTGTAGTCTTCAGGTAGATATTTCCAATGGGCTATCATATGCCTAAAACGAAGATCGTATGAAAAAGTTACGACCCCGGGAAGTTGATGTACTGACTTACCCAAACGGGGCCCACATGGCTTTTGGCGCTTCATCTCCTAGGGTTAGGTTTTTAGATGTTTAGGGTTTTTGAAACTCCTGTTAATTGTAAAAATTCCTTGAGAGCCTCATTGTAATGATCTTCTGGCGAATGAGCGCAGCCATCACATCTCTTCTCATAGACAAGCCGACAACATTCCAGCAAGCTTGTTTTCCACTGCATTTTACAGTTTTAGCTTATTTCCTTATTGAATAGAAAACCAGTTTGGTTGTATCTCTGTTTTTCTTTGTTAAGCATATCGTAATAATTTGTAGTCATTTCGTTCTACTCATAAAATCTGGATCAGTGATATCAGAGCGGTCTGCTCCTTGTCGTCCTAATGCATGTCCCCAACGAGGTCGGAGTACAAAGAGTTAGGTCTCGAGCTTGTTTCTCTTGAAGACAAAATCTCTCGCACACCCAAGAGACCTCTCATGGAAGGAGAAAAGAAATATGAAGGTATAGGAGATCCTTTCAAACTGTTGATTCAGGAAGCCCTCATGCACCAGAGGAACGAGATGATGGATAATTTCGCGCAAATCCTTCGATGACTACCAACTGGCGACACATCTTCTTCGAGCGGAGGCACCGCCCCCTTCAAGGTACAAATAAACTTCGATATTCCTATATTTGAAGGTTAGATAGATGTAGATGTTGTAGACAAGTGGTTGAATTTACTAGAAGGGTATTTTTCTATCCATAACTTTTTGAATAGAGAAAAGATTACTTTTGCGCTCCTCAAAGTCGTTCCCCATGTTAAAGATTGGTGGGAAACTTTTTGTGAGCAAAAGGAAATAGAGGAACCCTCATTATTTACCATCACGACCACCTGGGAATCCTTCAGGGATGCTATAAAGGAACAATACTACCCTGTCGGAAGTTATGACGACTTGTATACCAAATGGACCACACTGCGGCAAGAAAGAGACCAAGCAGTGCCAAATTTCACAAATATCTTCCATACCTTGCGCACCAAGCCGGGTATCAAAGATTCAGAGGGACATCTGGTGCTCATGTATCGCGGTGCTCTACATAGATACATCTAGACTGAAATGGAATTTATAGACATCTCATCCTTGGGCGCGGCCTACCGATATGCCGTCAAAATCGAGCAAAAGATCAAACAAAAGACGCGACAATTTGGGTCGGGGAACCCCCCACAACAAAAGCCAGGAAAGGGCGGCCCCAACCCACAGAAAAAAGGACAGAGAAAAGATGGAAAGTATCAGGACAACCAGTCCAAGTCACAAGAAAAGAAGTACATCGAAAATATAAAGAAAGATACCAGGAAGTGGTGCAACTTCTATAAGAACCCTTGGCATAACACTGCTGACTGTCGCTCAAAGCAGATGTTGTTGGCCGAAGTGAAAGCCTCTGAATCAGATGCAGGTTCTGACTCTGATTCAGAACCAGAAAGGGGAATACAGATCATTGACATGGAACCCAGTGCCACCGTTGCTACCACCAAGCTCTAGCATGGTGAACCAGACAAGCCAGAAGAAGGAGAGCGCCTCTTCCATTCACAGATGTGGGTAAAAGACACCCCACTGCACTTCATCATTGATAGTGGTAGCCATAAGAACCTCATCTCAGCAGAGGTCGTAAAGTGACTAGCCCTGCCGACAACGTCGCACCCACAACCCTACACCATTGGATGGATCCGTCAAGGAAGTGATCTTCACGTTAGCCAACAGTGTCAACTGTCGTACGACATTAATCCCTTCATAGACGAGGTATTGTGTGATGTTGCTCCTCTTGAAGTTTGTGATGTTCTTTTGGGCCAACCTTATTTATGGAAACATCATGTTGTATCTGAGTCTAGGCCTTGTAGTGTTATTATTACTTTGAACAAGAAATTGTACAGGACACCCGAGGCTATCCCACCTAGTGCTATTTCCTTAATCTCTGCTATGAAATGCAGAAAGGTCATCTCTCAGACGAGGAATTTTGTCTTCTTCATGATTCGCTCTTAGAATGAGAGAAAAATCACAGCCACATCTAGGGTCTCTGCAGCCGACCTCTCCACACAGCAAAAGCAAGTAGATAAGGTCATGGAAGAATACTTGGATATCTTCTCCTCACCTACCGAGGTACCTCTGCACTTCCAGGTCAAGCAACCCATCGATCTAACCCTTGGAGCACCCCTACCCAATTGGTCAGTCTATCATGGCTCTCAATTAGAGAATGAGGAGATCAAGCGACAGATCCAAGAATTTCTCCACAAGGGGCACATCCGTCCCATCTCATCACCTTGCGGGAGCCCAATCATGTTGGTACAAAAGAAAGATGGAACCCGACGACTTTGCATTGATTATTAGGCTCTGAATAAAATCATAGTCAGAAATCGGTACCTAATTCCCTGAATCAATGACATGATCAACTCATAGGGGCCAAATACTTCAGTAAGATTGATTCGAAGTCTGGCTACCACCAGGTTCCGATATAACAGAGTGATGTATGGAAGACCGCCTTCAAGTCAAAGGAAGGCCTTTTTGAATGGCTGGTCATGCCCTTTGGTCTGACAAATGATCCTGCCACTTTCATGAGGACGATGGACGATATTCTGCGACCATTCACTAATACTTTTGTAGTGGTGTATCTGGATGAAATTCTCATTTACAACAAGACTTGGGTCGAACACTTGCAGCATATTCAACAGGTTCTGCACACCCTGTGGCAACACAAGCTATACATCAACTTGAAAAAATGCTCCTTCGACATGGACAGGGTCCATTACCTAGGCTACATCATTGATCAACATGGCGTACATGTGGATCTAGCCAAGATCCAAGTCATCCGTGACTAGCCATCCCCAACCACACTCATTGAGCTTCGGAGCTTCTTGGGCCTTACCAATTTCTACCGCAGGTTTGTGTTGGGATTCTCCCATATTGCTTGGGTCCTCAGCCAAATAACCAGGGGTGGTGGTGGTAAGGCGAAATTTACGTGGGTTCGGTCCCAACAACAAGCATTCGATGATTTGAAGCAACGCTTGTGCTCAACAACAATACTTTCACTACCAGACTTGCAGCAACCCTTTGATATTGAGACTAATGCTCCAGACTATGTTGTGGGTGTCATTCTCACGCAGCATGGCCACCCTGTGGCCTATCATAGTGAAACACTATCAGATGTTGTCCGTAAGTACCCTACTTACGAAAAATAAATGTACTCCATTTTGAAAGTCTGCCACCAGTGGAGACATTACATTCTTGGGAGGGAGACAATAATCCACACTAATCATAAGCCATTGAAGTTAATGCAAACACAAGGAAAATTGCAGAATGACCACCATCAAAAGTGGTCCACATACTTGCAGCAATTCCACCTCAACATCAAGTATAAAACAGGAAGCACCAACCGTGTCGTTGATTGCCTCAACAGACCACCAGTCACGACACTCACCACAATGCTAGACTCCTGTGACCATGATACCTCTGGATGGCCCTAACTCTCTGAGACAGACTCGAACTTCGCCACCACCTACCAAATGTTGTGTGCAAAGGTAGTTGTCGATCATTTCCATCTTTAGGATGGGTTGTTTTTTCGACTGGGCCATATATGTGTTCCATCAAGTGGGCGAGCGAAGCTGATCTGGGAGGCCCACTACAGTCGAGTGGAAGGACACTTTGGTGTCGAAAAGACAATGGCAATGCTACAAAAACATTTTTACTAGCCGAAACTTTGACAGGAGGTCAGCAAGTATATCAGGTTTTGCACTGCCTGCGCTATTAACAAACCAACCACTAAGAAACATTGTCTGTACACCCCTCTTCCTACTCCTGACATGCCATGGGAATCCATCTCAATGGACTACATGTCGAGCCTCCTGTCCACCAAGCGGGGAAACGACTGTATTTTTGTTGTTGTTGATCGCTTTTCTAAAATGGTGATTCTGGTTGCTTGCAAGAAGAGCATCACAACAGAATCCACTGCCAAGCTCTTCTTTGAATGGGTGTTGGTACATTTTTGAATCCCACAAACCATTGTCTCATATTAGGACAGTCGATTTCTCAGCACATTCTGGTCGAGCCTCTGGTCACTGCTGGACACCAATCTCACCAAATCCACAACCTTCCACCCCT
>JZKD02S2069322.1:8461-42262 GCA_000966675.3 Picea glauca | reverse complement strand
AGCCCGCAAGAATGGCACACGAGTAAATCCGGGTGAGAATCGAACATGAGACTTCATTTTACAAATTTCCTTCCATTTACACGACACTTGCCAATCCATCTACACCCGTGCGGGCTATTTTCTTTATAAATATTAATAAGATATAATTTTTTTTGTTTAAGGTATATCTCTAATTCAAAGTGAAAAATAACTCTTTTTGAATATCATGAATATGGAAATAATTGTATATATAAATTATAAAAATAAAAATGAATATAAAAATAAATTTAGGATTTTTTACTAAATTATTTAACAATTAAATGAAAGGAAAAAATATTATTCAAAATATTGATAATTAAAAATAATATTACAAACAATGATGCACTAAAGAATAAATGAGAGTTAATGTAATATAAAGAGACCGTTAATTCAAGTTAAAAATATCAAAATTATCTTTTTAGTATAACTAGTTAATAAAAGGAAATGTTAAACTATGGTGTGCGAAAGAAATAAAAAATGAAAGGAAGTTAATGTATTATAAAAAGGTTATTAATTTAAATTAAAAGATCAAAATTATATTTTTATTATAATTAATTTATAAAATAAAAATGATTTCTCACAAGTTTTATAGTGAGTATGGTGTTACATAATATCTAAAATTTCATGAAGAAAGATTATGTAATCTCTACAATAATAAAATAATTAAAAAGTGAAAAATGAAAAATAATTTTTCTTATAATGTTTTTCATTTATGTATACGTTTTTTTTTTAAATAAAAAGTATTGTATTAACTTGCTTTAGCAAAAATCACACATGTCTGAGTATACATTAGAGTATGTCATTTGTTATGTCACCATAGTGGAAACCAGAACATGTGAACACCATTGTTCATAAACCTTAAAAAAGGCATCTGTAAAAAACATGGGGATTTGTCACCTATTCTACCACAAGCATGGAAACCAGAACAGGCGGTGGACTAAGTGCCCCGACCAATTAGTGATCCATAACCAAAGTATGTGGTACGCAAAAAAATTAACACTGAGAGCAGATAAAAAACTTGTAAAAGCACTAGACATGAGGCGAACCTAGACGTCCATCCTGTCGAAGTCAAAAGACGAAAGGATGGCAGCAAGTCAGGCATCGACTTTTCACAAGATCGCTTGATAGGGAGTCGTACAGGACGTCCAAGCGCTTGTTGAGGGTCTGCTAGTTGTGCTGTTGCTCTGCCAAATCTTTGTGCATCTCAAAGATCAAGACCAGGTGGTCTTCCATAAGCCTGCAAGAGCTGGGAGCTGGGTGAGCCTGCTCTTCAACATCGTCGCCATCCCAGTTTGTTCCAGGGTCTTCTTCCATGTTAGCAATGAAAAAATCTTTAGCAGCAACATAATCTATGGCAGGGTCCTCTTCCATAGTGGTAGCAGAATTTTGTCCCAAGTGCTCCTCCTGAAGAAGGATTTCCTCTTCCACAATGCAGTCTGTCTTGATTAGCTCCTGGAAAGGGGTGGTGGTGCAAGTGGTCAGTTGTTGTTCCAAGGTGGTTGTCCACAAGAATGGCAGAATTTCCTCCCAGTTGGGCGGAATTTCTTTTTCCACTGGACAACCTCCATGGAGACCCTCTGTGCTTGAAGGATGGGGCTCCGGTTGAGCCACCCATGTCAATTCGGATCAGAGGAGGGTGACTGGTATGAGTTGTCGCTTGGGATGAGAGCGAAAGAGGCAGGTTCCAGACATTTTTTCCTACCAAACCAGCTGTAATAGGCTGGCCCTCGCTGAGACTTACCTCTCTCAAGAGGCATGGCTAGCCAGAGCGCATGGCGAATGGAATCAACAGTGGTGCGGGCAGGAGACAGAGGATGGAATGTTAAGGCGTGGAGCAAAGCAAGTTGAATTAGACCATAAACTGTAGTCGAATGCCCAATATAGGACCCCCCACAGGACGATAAGACCAGGAGGACAGTGGAGTTGATGGCTCTGGTAGCCATAAGTGCGGGAGTAATGGCCATTAGTTGTTTCGTACTGATGTCGAGGAGTCGAACCTTAGTCTTCATTAAGACCCAATGCACTAAGCCTTGATAGACATAAAAACTAAACATCACAACTGGACAGAGGAGGAGGGTGACAGTGAGGGGATTTAACTACCCTCGTATCTGCCCCAACCGTTGATGCGTGTGTTCCATGTGTCACCCCATCTAGAGTCATTTATGTACATTTTAAAAACTCTTAATTTCACAATATTTATAATAATATTAATTTTTATAACTTGTTAACTCATGAAAATACAAAAAAATCTAAAACATTTCTCTCTAATTTTTTATTATATAAAAAAAAAAGTTTTAAAAAATTATTATATTTTTATTATTTTTTAAAAAAATTGATAAATTAAAGTTAATCTCAATTTTTAATATAATCATCATCCTAGTAATCTTTTTAAAATATATAAAATACAATATTAATAAATTTTTAAAAATAATAAAAGAGAAGAGTCATCTATTAAACTACCCTTACTTTTACCATTTTAACATTAACTCCATAAATCAGTAAAAAAATATACCCTTACTTTTATTTAACATTAATTCCATAAATGATCATCCACTTTGACTTATACAAGTAAAAAAAAAAAACACGTATTTTCAACTTTGTTTATTAATTTTATTTTCAACTTTATTTATTAATTTTATTTTCCTTGGGTGATGGTTGAAAGGTACTTGCACTTCTAAAGAGTATAACTTCATTATTTGAGATTAGAATCAAGCATATAATATGTAGTTGAAAAGCTCTCAAATTTCCATATACCATGGAGGTTACAAATGTTAATTCGTATACCAGCCAGTGTTACTTTTTGTTGTCTAATTCGTGATCATTACATTATTAATACCTACAACTCATGTGAATCATAATTATACGAAGTTAGATTTTAAAACCTACAACTTTTGTGAATCATAATTATACAAAGTTAGATTCTAGAAAAAAAAAAAATATAGGAAAACTCTTTATTAGTATCATGCCATGGTATCATTACAAAACTCTTAATGAGTATCATGTCATGGTAAAGGATATGAATTTTTAATCTACAAAGTAGTGTATCCAATTTCAGTATCATGCCATGGTATCATTACAAAACTTTTAATGAGTATCATGTCATGGTAAAGGATATGAATTTTTAATTTACAAAGTAGTGTATCCAGTTTCCTCAAAAACATATTAAATTGGCATCAAATGTTGTGAAATGAAAAGATGTCTTAGTTAATTGACTACTTTAGAGATGATAACATTGTCGGTTATGTCGACCCAATCTTAGGAGTGTTAAAATATAGAAAAGTCCCCAAAGTATGGTGGGCAATGTTGATTGGTTTCATGGACTTCGAAATGAAAAATGAGTCTAAACTAACATTATGAGGAGGGTGTGTAAGCAAATGTTGGATATGTTATCAATATGAGTCAAGTCACTTTTAGAACCAGATAATCCTCACACCACTAGTGCCCTTGGGCATATAAAGTGGTTGTCAAGATGAAATTCGATTGCTTACCTAAGACTAAAAGAAGTGGTTGATAGCTTATAAATTGTTTTTCTAATTGATTAGCATTATAAAATTTCATGTTTCCCAAATATAGATTTGGAGTTGCCATTAGGAATGATAAGTTCCTAGTCTTCTTGTCCATTTTATTTAACACCATAAAATTTGATTAATTGTTGTCATAACCAATGTTGTTGTATGTGGAGATCATCAAGTCACCAAGTCTTATTGGTCTAACATAAGCAAGAAGACTAGCCACCTTCTTAACTACGCTAACTACAATTGCATGGTTGAAGTTAACTACTCATCATGCATGCATGACTAGTTATGTGGTGGAAAAGGTGTAGTTCTCAATAAGTGAAAATATATGGGTCTATGTGGAGTGGTGCAATGCAAGTATGGTTTATATGGAGCATATAGCACAAGTGTGATTTATATTGCATGGGAGGTGCAAGTCACTGGATTATTTGATGTGCATGTTGTGATTGTTAATTATTGTGACGCGTGGCACCTGATCCAAGAGATTGTGATTTCGCAAGTTAGAGGTTTTAGCATGGAGCAAGGCGCAAGTTCCCGAAACACGAAATTGCGACGCGCCTGGGAGTTAGGCCCACGATCACAACTCGTGGTCAGTATGGAAGCAAGGCCATAAAGAAAGGGAAAGCGCATGTCAAGCAGCATGCGGCTGAGGTTGTTCGAGGAGAGGATTGTGGTCGTCTGATTCGAAGCAAATCCAACCGTTGATCCAGATGGACCGTTTCGCGGTTTCGGGCATCAGAACATTATGAATCAAGGAGAGAGAGAAATCTCGAATTGCAAAAATCCCGAAATCTCATTTGGGATAAGCGCGAGGTCACGACCCGCGGTCGCGTGGGGCAAGGGAATGGAGCCGTGCAAAAGATCAAAACACCCCTCTTGATCTCAGTAGAAGATCTGTGTAATTTCAAGGCACCGAGATCAATTGAGAAGAGTCATGGGCACCGCCTGGAACATCCACGGATGTCAGACTCCATCCCGATCCCGATGCAGGTAGTTAATGAAAATGGGGGAGGTGGTTGAAACCTCATTTCACCACATAAATGGAAAGCATGGAAGAGTCGGCCGTGAAGGGAAGATTGTCAGTCGGAAGTTTCATGTCATGGATTTTTTGTAAAGCCCATACTGATCTGATCTTGTGTTTGACAGAAGAATGCAAGTGCAGCCTGACAGAAGAAGAAGCAGATGTCAAGCCTTAAATGCAATGACCAGAGTGTGCTTTTGAAGGGAGAAATTTGCTTTGAGTATAAATACTCAGTTTTGATATTTTGTTAGGGTCGATGGTTGAGCTAGGCTCCCGTATTGTAAAGTTTTAATGAAGCTCTGGTTCTTATGGTTATGTATCTATAGTTGAGACTTCTTGTTTAATGTAAGTCAACTTCTTTCATTTCTCTGTAAACAGTTGTGTCAGAACACTCGAGCATGGAGGATCCAGTCGAGGGTAGTTATGTTTTTGTGATGTAGGTTTGATCACAATGATATCGCGACCAGTTTTAATTAGTTTCTATGTTGAATTTTCCCTCCAATGTTGAATGACTCGGGCATGGATGATCCAGTCGGATCGTTGTTATTGAATTGTGATGTATGTTTGATTTCAGTTCAGTGATAACTCCATTCAGTTCCTTAAAACTCTGAACCAAGAGGATCTTGTCTTCTGAGTTTTTCCTCTTTAGGCTGCTGGAAGACCGGATGTCCATAGAAGACCTCTTCACTCTCCTCAAGTTCATCCCCCTACTCACCTTTATTACAACTTACTCACTGAAGTTAGATCAAGACCTCATCTTCATATGCACACCAACCCAGTTTTCTAAGTTAAAGCAACATAATCATGAGGCTGCATCCATTAGACCACCCTTAAATTTATTCATTGTGACATATAAACTGATGGGTACTAGGCTTACCTCTGCCGCAATCCTGAGGTGACTTCCAGTGCTAACATTTTTGGCGTCGTTGCCGGGGAACGAATTGAATACTTTTCCCCGGGATAGAACAACAACGAGCTACTGATTCTGAAGGTGCATCAGACATCAGTACCATTAAAGATTACAACCTGCACCCGACGACTCCATCGTCTGGCGACTCCACTGTTTCAGTTCTGGCTCCTAAAGGCAGACACATGAGGTCCACTTCATTGCTGCCTCTAGCAACGTCTGAAGCTGACTCTGAGGAAATTATCAGAAAGGGAAAGACCGCTCAAAAAGGTACCTCCACTATTGTACCAACTTTTTCTGATAATTTTCATAATCCCTCTTTACAAACTCCAGTAACTGTTTCTGATTCTGTTATTATACAAACTGCTGGAGTTTCAAGAAATTTAAGTTTTGGGAGTTTTTCTGCCGATTTCTGCCCTCATGTTCTTGGTTTGGAAGGAGAGAACTTTGACACCCCTTTCTCTCCCGAAGTTGTGAAGTGGAAGGAGAGAGCTTTGACCTTAGAAGACTTTCTTACTCCTCCTCGTATTAGAGTTGTTGTAGTTCATGTCCAAATGGCAGGTGATAATCCTCCTAGGAATAGGATGGTTGAGAGATTGGTTGCTAGATACGCCCCTCTGGTCTTACCTCAGTCTATGAATGCTCTCCTAGCCACATAATACCTTAAGTATATGCCCCACTTCACAGGGGAGGGAGACGCGACGACAGAAGAGCACCTTTCATCCTTTTATAGATTTGCAGAGATTCAGGCCATCGAGAATGAAGATGCATGGATGAGAGTTTTTGTACAAAGCCTTGATGTTGATGCCAAGGAATGGTTTAAGGACTTGCCTCCTGGATCTATTGACGGGATCGCTACTCTGGATGATGCATTCTTAAGGAACTGGGGGAATAAAAAATATCTCCTTTATTATATTACAGAATTTGGGGCACTTAAGAGAGAGGAGGGGGAATCTGTTTCAGACTTCTCAAAGAGATTTAATAAAACGTATAAAAGGATTCCAGCCGAAGTTAAACCTACATAAATATCTTCCAAAATGACTTATGCTAATGCTTTCCACCCTGACTTTTGCCTACTGTTGAGAGAAAGAAGAGATACCTCTTTGGCTCATATGCAAGATGCAACCCTTGAAGTAGAATCCAATATATTGGAAGTTGACAAACTTAGGGGTAAATCTAATAGAGACAAGGGAAAAGGTAGGTCTGAAAACCCGACTTCTAGTTCCTTTGTTGCCTCCCCTATAACAGATGAAACAACCAAGCTACTAAAATCACTTTCTGCTAGAATGGAAAAGATCGAATTAGAAGGAAAGCATAATTACAAGAATCCCCAAAATGTTGATAACAGAGGTAACTATAGGAGGCCTAACAATAATCCTTGGATTATCCAAAGAGACCAGAGGAATAGAGATAGAGATGATAATAAAATCCAGACCCCTCTCCAAAATAATCTTGTTGCTGATGAAGAAAAAGGGGATGAATACCTAGATCCCAAAATCCATTGTCTTGCTGATACCACCTCTTTTCCTCACTTAAATCAGTCTGCATACGAGGAATCTCTCATGGACAGTCAGTTGAATGAGCTGAGTAAAGGGGACAAGGCCAACGAAAACCCCAATAGATATAACCTCAGGTCCAAGAAGAAAGAAGGAAAGCCTAATTTTCCTGAGTAGCCTACCAGAGCAGAGAAGCCTGTTGAAGATGTAGCAGATGACAACAAAGGTAAGAAAGTTTGAACCCCCTCTCAAGTGGCCATAACTCTTGGCCAAGAAGTGAAAGAAATCCTAAACCCTACATTCCCTTTTAATTTTTAGCACGAGGTTCAAAATATTAGGATCCCTGTACCCCTTTCAGAGCTGGTCAAGCATGAAGATTTCAAAAGGAGCTTCTCTAAGTTGTTGATGCTTGAACCCACAATTCATCCCACAGACTCAATCAATTTGCAAGATGAAAAGCCAACAGTTATATGAGTACCTATGATAGAAGATAGAGATGAATCATCCCCTCCCTTCTATACATCACTGAATATACATGATAAAGTGCTACATAATTGTCTGATGGATTGAGGAGCATCTCATAATATCTTGCCCAAAATTGTCATGGAAGAACTGGGATTGGAAACCACAAAAACTTACCATGACTTGTATTCCTTTGACTCTAGGAAAGTGCAATGTCTTGGGGTTATCAAAGACCTAGTTGTGACTTTGTTTCAGCTGCCCATGAAAAGTGTGGTTATGGACATTGTAGTGGTTGATGTTCCCCCCAATTTTGGCATGCTTTTGTCAAGATCTTGGATAAAAAGGCTTGGCGGAACCTTGCAAATGGACCTCACGTATGCCACTATTCCTGTGTTTGGGGGGGGGGAGCATAGAATAATTTACAGGGAATCCCAGCTGTCATATATTATAAGTGATGAAGCAAACCCCACCAATCATCCTATAATTTCACTTGACACTGATCTGGGGTCTAGTTTGTTACAGCTCACTGATGCTCCCGACCCTCCCCTTAAACTCAGAAAGCAGTATGTTACTTTTCATGAAGATTCTCCTCTCACCACTTATGTTTGGAAGATGTTCTTTGATGGAGCCTCTTCTAAGGATGTTGTTGGTGTTGGAGTGGTTTTTATTTCAGCTTCTTGAGAGACCATATCTCTATCCTACAAACTGGAAATTGAAGCTACCAATAATATGGCAGAGTATGAAGCTCTTGTTTTGGGATTAAGGGCTGCAAAGGACATGGGGATCAAGGAAATTTCTGTGTTTGGGGATGCAGAATTGATTGTTAATCAGATTAGAAATATTTATTAAGCTAAGCATCCCAAGATCAGAACTTATAGAAATGAAGTATGGAACCTGATTGACAGTTTTTTTATTGGCTTTCAACATTTCATTCATTTCGAGAGAGGAAAACACGGTGGTTGATTCTTTGGATGTTTCAACAAGCAATTTCAGAGTTCCCCCTGCCACCCAAGCTCATGTATGATATAGAAGTAAAATACAGGCCCTATATACCTGACAATGTCAAGCATTGGAAGGTGTTTGAGGATGATCTTGATATCAAAAAGTTCCTGGAGATTGTTGAGGAATTTTCAGCATTGCATAAAGATCTGGATCCTAATTCTGAAAATGAGCCTCACACTGATGTATTTTTGAAGAAAATTCCTAATCATCATATTGTGCAGTTGCCTAACAATCACTTTCCCAAGGGACTAGTCGCTTTGGAAAGGATATTTGATAGTAATGATGTGGCAGTAAAATCTAAGAGGCCCATTGATGATGCTGAGATATCTGAGTGCAAAATTGGTATAGAGGAGAATCCAAAATTTGTCAAGTTTTCAAGCAGCTTGTCGAGGGAGCAAAGGTCCGAGTATGTTGAGCTATTAAAAAAAATTGTTGATGTGTTTGCCTAGACTTATGAGGATCTTAGAACATATGATACCAGCATTATTGAGCACAAGATCCCACTGAAGGAAGAAACCAAACAATGTAGGTAGAAGTTAAGACAGATAAATCCTATGTTGTTGCCTATCATGGAGAGAGAGGTGAAGAATCTTTTGGATGCTCAGATTATTGTGCCATTGAGATATTCTAAGTGGGTGGCAAATTTGGTCCCAGTAAGAAAGAAAAGTGGAGAAATCAGACTTTGTGTTGATTTCAGAAACCTGAACAAGAGATCGAAGAAGGACAACTACCCTTTTCCAAAGATGGAACACATATTACAAAGGGTGACTGGTTCATTTAGGATGTCCATGATTGATGGCTTTTCTAGCTACAATCAGATCCCAGTCTTTCCTGAAGATAGAGAAAAAACAAGCTTCACCACTCCTTGGGATACATTCATGTATGCCAAGATGCCCTTTGGGTTGATGAACGCAAGGGAAACCTTTCAGAGAGCTATGAATATAGCTTTCATTAGAGAAAAAGATAAATTTGTGGTCATCTATCTGGATGATGTCACGGTTTTCTCCAGCTCTAATGTAGAGCATTGTGAGCATTTGAAAAAGGTTTTCTTGAAATGCAGGAAATTTGGTATCTCCTTAAACCCCAAGAAACCGTTATTTTCCATGAACGAAGGGAAATTATTGTGGCTTATAGTATCTACTGAGGAAGTAAGGATTGATCCCAGCAAGGTGGAAGCGATCCAAACCTTATCACTCCCTAGGTTCAGTAGAGAAGTCTAGTCTTTCCTGGGAAAGATTAATTTTTTGAGGAGGTTTGTTTCCAATTTTGATGAATTGATAAAGCTTATAACAACCATGTTGAAGAAGGGAAATGAAGTTAAGTGGACTACTGAGTGTCGAAATTATTTTGATCAGATAAAGAAAACCTTGACTGAAGAACCTGTGCTTAACAGTCCTGATTACTCAAAGGATTTCCTCATTTTTTCATTTGCTTCGTTTGATACAGTAGCGGTTGTTTTGTTGCAGAAGAAAGCTAAGGGGATGGATCAGTCTATTTCCTTTTTCAACCGGGCATTAAGGAACGTTGAGGTAAAATATGACATCATGGAGAAGCAGACCTACGCTTTGGTAAAGGCTCTCAAAGCCTTCAGAGCATATGTGTTGCACTCAAAGATTATTGCATATGTTCCTTTAGCTTTTGTGAAGGACATTCTCATTCAGCCCGACATAGATGGAAGGAGGAGCAAGTGGATTTCCCAGCTCCTTGAATTCGATTTGGACATAAATCCCACCAAACTTGTTAAAGGTGAAGGTTTAGCCAAGATATTGGTTGAATCTAATTATGAAGATTTGGGGGTTAATTTTAGCAGCACCTGCTCAGAAAATCAGCAGGCTGAGTTTTCTCGTACAGGCCCACAAGTCAGCCCTCCATTGGCAGAGTGCACCTGGTACAAAGACTATATATTTTTTCGGCAAGAGTTGCGACCTCCATATGGTATGGGAAAAATTAAGGCAAGAGCTCTTAAGCTCAAAGCAATTAAATATTGCCTTATTGAGCAGGTTTTGTATTGGTAAGACCCTTTGGGAATGCTTATGATATGTTTAGACCCATTAGAGGCCTAAAATATTATGTTTGATTTTCATGATAGCCTATGTTAGGGACATCACTTTTGGAGAAACACGGCCTACAAAATTCTCAGGGCTGTGTATTTTTGGCCTACTCTATTCACTGATGTCTGTGAAAAAATTAGAGCTTGTATTAAATGTCAAAAATTCGCTGGGAAGCAACAACTGAAATCCCTGCCTTTGAAACCTGTGGTTGCTTTAGGGCCCTTCCAACAATGGGGCCTAGACTTCATTGGGAAAATTCATCCCGCATCAACTCGTCAGCACAGATGGATCCTGACTGCCACAAAATATTTTACTAAGTGGATAGAAGCTATCCCCACAAGGAGTGCTTCTCATAAGGTGATCATTGGTTTTCTGGAGAATATTGTAGTAAGGTTTGGTTGTCCGAACAGAATCATCGTTGCTAATGCTACATCCTTCAAGGCTGAACCACTGACCAAGTTTTGTGAGAAGTTCAGAATTTCATTTATCCACTCTACCCCTTACTATCCACAATGCAATGGATTAGAACAGTCCTCTAACAAAAGCCTAATAAAGATAATCAAAATATTGTTAGAAGACAACAAGAAAGCATGGGATTCAAAGCTCAAGTTTTCTCTGTGGGCTGACAGGGTGACAACAAAGAGGTCCCTGGGCATCTCCCCTTTCAATATTGTATATGGAACTGAAGTAGTTTTTCCTTCTCAGCTCGCCTTGTTAATGGAAAAGTTCTTCCAAGACTACCAGGAAGAGCCTGATGACATGATCAAGAGAATACATCAACTGGTAGAAGTGCAGCATGCTAGGGAGAAACTTCTAGACAAAGTGCATGAAAGTCAACAGAAGATCAAGCAAGCCTTCAACAGAAAGGCGAGAAAAGAGGATTTCCAGCTGGGAGATCTAGTACTCAAATGGGATGCACCAAATTAGGACAAGGGAAAACATGGTAAACTCGAAGCCCTTTGGTTCGGATCCTTCAAGATTGTTGAGGCGTTTTCAAATAATACTTACAGGGTGCAGAATCTAGGGGGTGATAAATTTTTTGGTGGCCCAGTAAATGGTCACTTCCTAAAAAAGTTTTATTTTTAAAGCCACAGTAGGTGTCCCACCATTGTAAATACCGTTCATGTTTTATGTTTATTTTGTTTTGTTTTTAATAGAAGACTCCACAACCCAACACTAAGGCACTGAAGCCACAGAAGGAGTTCTTAGAGACTCGCAGGGAGGACTCTATCCCCCATGGAGCCTAATGTTATCACATAAACTTGTCAAAACCTTAAAGGTTTGTGGTTTCTACCTAAGTCTATATTTTTGCCTGTCTCTCCTCCTTTTGCAGACCCGATTGTAAGTTTTTCCTCTCGGCTTGTAGTTTTTCTTCTGTCTGCCTTCGTCCATTTGATTGACCTGTTTTCTCTAAGACTGATCACTTGTCTCTTGACCTCTGTCACTGATCATTTGTTTTCTCGAGCCCTCAGTCAGTCGTCCAGGTAATTGTTCACAGAAACCACAGCCATAAACATAAGCTCAGCACTTAGAGCGGGCTGGTATGGAATTAAATCAAGAGAGCAAGCAAGATCGACTTTCAACAGCATAGATCCATCAGGCAGATTGGATCGACAGCCATCGAGCGATCGAGATCACAGAGTTGCACGAAGTATAGCATCAGAGTTCTGAAATCCTGAGGCCAATCCTAGCTGTTGATCCTAGGAAGGACACGTGGCGCAAGATTAGCAATTTTGTGGTTTCGCAAGATGGAGCGGTCAAAGAGAAGAGTCTCTACAACTCGCGGAATGAGAAATAGCGAAAAGATCACAGCTGTTGATCAAAAGAGAGATCTAAACTGTCGAAATCCACATCTAGGCACGTAGGTGAAGATCAAATCTGGATCGTTGGGACAAAGGTAGATCAGAGTCGTCTGATGCAAGGGGACACGTGACGCAGATAAGAGAAATCATGATTTCACGTTTCAGAGGTTTCAGCATAGAGCAAGGCGCGAAGTCCCAAGTCCCTAAATGTCGATAACCGAGGTCCCGAAGTGTTGATATCCTGAAATGTCAATATTCTTCTGGGTCGTCTGATCAAAGGGGACGCGTGGCACCTGATCCAAGAGATCGTGATTTCACGAGTCAGAGGTTTTAGCATGGAGCAAGGCCCAAGTTCCCGAAACATGAAATCACGACGCGCCTAGGAGTTAGGCCGACGATCACAGCCCGCAGTCAGTATGGAAACAGGGCAATAAATAAAGGGAAAGCACATGTCAAGCAGTAGGCGACTGAGGTTGTTCGAGGAGAGGATCGTGGCCATCTGATTCGAACCAAATCCAACAATTGATCCAGACAGACCGTTTTGCGGTTTCGGGCATCGAAACATTGTGAATCAAGGAGAGCGAGAACTCCTGAATTGCGAAAATCTTGAAATCTCATTTGGGATAAGCACGATGTCATGGCCCGCGGTCACGTAGGGCAAGGGAATGGAGTCGTGCAAAAGATCAAAACACCCCTCTTGATCTCAATATAAGATCTGTGTAATTTCAAGGCGTCGAGATCAATTGGGGAGAGTCATGGGCACCGCCTGGAACATCCACGGATGTCAAACTCCATCCCGAGCCCAATGCAGGTAGTTAATGAAAATGGGGAAGGTGTTTGAAACCTCGTTTCACCACATAAATGGAAATCATAGAAGAGCCAATCGTGAAGGGCAAATTTTCAACCGGAAGTTTCATGTCATGGATTTTCTTGTAAATCCCATATCGATCTGATCTTGCGTATGACAAAAGAATGCAAGTGTAGCCTGACATAAGAAGAAGAAGATGTCAAGCCTTGAATGCAATGACTAGAGTGTGCTTCTGAAGGGAGCAAGTTGCTTTGATTATATATACTCAGTTTTTATATATTGTTAGGGTCGATGGTTGAGCTAGGCTCCCGTATTGTAAAGTTTTAATGAAGCTCTGGTTCTTTTGGTTATGTATTTGTAGTTGAGACTTATTGTTTAATGTAAGTAAGCTTCTTTCATATCTCTGTAAACGGTTGTGTTAGAACACTCGGGCATGGAGAATCCAGTCGAGGGTAGTTATGTTTTTGTGATGTAGGTTTGATCACAGTGATACCGCGACCAGTTTTAATTAGTTTTTGTGTTGACTTTTCCCTCCAATGCTGAATGAATCGGGCATGGATGATCCAGTCAGATCATTGTTATTGAATTGTGATGTATGTTTGATTTCAATTCAGTGATAAATTCATTCAGTTCCTTAAAACTCTGAACCAAGAGGATCTTGTCTTCTGAGTTTTTCCTCTTTAGGCTGCTGGAAGATCGGATGTCCATAGCAGATCTCTTCACTCTCCTCAAGTTCTTCCTCCTAATCACCTTTATTACAACTTACTGACTTAATTTAGATCAAGACCTCATCTTCTTATGCACACCAACCCAATTTTCTGAGTTAAAGGGACATAATCCTGAGGTTGCATCCATTAGACCACCCTTAAAGTTATTCATTGTGACATATAAACTGATGGGTACTAGGCTTACCTCTGTCGCAATCCTGAGGTGACTTCCAGTTCTAACATTTCTGGCGTCGTTGCCGGGGAAAGAATTGAAGACTTTTCCCCAGGATAGAACGACAGCGAGCTACTGATTATGAAGGTGCATCAAACATCAGTACCATTGAAAATTGCAACCTACACCTAGCGAGTCCACCGTCTGGCGATTCCATTGTTTCTACTCCATTGTTTCAGTTCTAGATCCTCAAGGAAAACACATGAGGTCCACTTCACTACTGCCTCTAGCAACGTCTGAAGATGACCCGGAGGAAATTATCAAAAAGGGAAAGACCGCTCAAAAAGGTACCTCCACTACTGTACCAAGTTTTTCTGATAATTTGCATAATCCCTCTTTACAAGCTCTAGTAATTGTTTTTTATTCTCCTATTATAAAAACTACTGGAGTTTTAATAAATTTAAGTTTTGGGAGTTTTCCTGCTGATTTCTCCCCTCCTATTCTTGGTTTGGAAGGAGAGAGCTTTGGCACTCCTTTCTCCCCTGAAGTTGTGAAGTGGAAGGAGAGATCTTTGACCTTAGAATACATTCCTACTCCTCCTCCTATTAGAGTTGTTGTAGTTACAGAAGGGGAAACCTCTGTTACCTCTAGCCCCTCATCTTTATCTCTTAACGCTCAACCTTTTCATTTTTCTCCCAGAAGCACAGCCCTAGTCTCGCCCGTCCAAACTCCATCTCCACCTAGTTCACCTCCAGTTCACGTCCAAATGGCAGGTGCTAATCCTCCTAGGAACAAGGTGGTTGAGATATTGGTTGCTAGATATGCCCCTTTGGTCTTACCTCAGCCTATGAATTCTCTCCTAGACACAGACTACCTTAAGTATATGCCCCAGTTCATAGGGTAGGGAGACACGGCGATAGAAGACCACCTTTCATCCTTTTATAGATTCGCAGAGATTTAGGCCATCGAGAATGAATATGTGTGGATGAGATTTTTTGTAGAGAGCCTTGATGGTAATGACATGGAATGGTTTAGGGACTTGCCTCCTGGATCTATTGATGGGATCGACGCTTTGGATGATGCATTCTTAAGGAACTGGGGGAATAAAAAATATCTCCTTTATTATATTACAGAATTTGGGGCACTTAAGAGAGAGGAGGGGGAATCTTTTTCAGACTTCTCGAAGAGATTTAATAAAATGTATAAAAGGATTCCAGTCGAAGTTAAGCCTACATAAATGTCTTCCAAAATGACTTATGCTAATGCTTTACACCCTGACTTTTGCCTACTATTGAGAGAAATAAGAGCTACGTCTTTGGCTCATATGCAAGATGCAACCCTTGAAGTAGAATCCAATAAATTGGAAGCTGACAAACTTAGGGGTAAAGCTGACAGAGACAAGGGAAAAGGTAGGTCTGAAACCCTGACTTCTAGTTCCTTTGTTGCCTCCCCTATAACAGATGAAACGACCAAGCTACTAAAATCACTTTCTACTAGAATGGAAAAGATCGAATTAGAAGGAAAGAAAAATTACAGGAATCCCCAAAATGTTGATAACAGAGGTAACTATAGGAGGCCTAACAATACTCCTCAGATTATCCAAAGAGACCAGAGGAATAGAGATAGAGATGATCAAAAAATCCAGACTCCTCTCCAAAATAATCATGTTGCTAATGAAGAAAAAGGGGATGAAGACCTTGATCCCAAAATCCATTGTCTTGTTGATACCACCTCTTTTACTCACTTAACTCAGTTTGCATACGAGGAATATCTCATGGACAGTCAGCTGAATGAGTTGAGCAAAGGGGACAAGGCCAACAAAAACCCCAATAGATATAACCTCATGTCCAAGAAGACAGAAGGAAAGCCTAATTTTCCTGAGCAGCTGACCAGAGCAAAGAAGCTTGTTGAAGATGTAGCAGATGGCAACAAAGGTAAGAAAGTTCGAACCCCCTCTCAAGTGGCCATAACTCTTGTCCCAGAAGTGAAAGAAATCCTAAAGCCTACATCCCCTTTTAATTTTTAGCATGAGGTTCAAAAGATTAGGATCCTTGTACCCCTTTTAGAGTTGGTCAAGCATGAAGATTTCAAAAGGAGCCTCTCTAAGCTGTTGATTCTTGAACCCACAATTCATCCCATAGACTCAATCAATTTGCAAGATGAAAAGCCTACAATTATCTTAGGACCTCTGATAGAAGACATAGATGATTCATCCCTTCCATTCTATACATCATTGAATATACATGATAAGGTGTTGCATAATTGTTTGATGGATTCAAGGGCATCTCATAATCTCGTGCCCAAAATTGTCATGGAAGAACTGGGATTGGAAATCACAAAAACTTACCATGACTTGTATTCCTTTGACTTTAGGAAAGTGCAATGTCTTGATGTTATGAAAGACCTAGTTGTGACTTTGTTTCAGCTTCCCATGAAAAGTGTGGTTATGGACATTGTAGTGGTTGATATTCCCCCCAAGTTTGGCATGCTTTTGTCAAGATCTTGGATAAAAAGACTTGGGGGAACCTTGCAAATGGACCTCACGTATGCCACTATTTCTGTGTTTGGGGGGGATCATAGAAGAATTTATAGGGAATCTCAGCTCGCATATATTATTAGTGATGAAGCAAACCCCACCAATCATCCTATCTTTGCACTTGACACTGATCTGGGGTCTAGTTTGTTACAACTCATTGATGCTCCCGAGCTTCCCCTTAAGCTCAAAAAGTTGTCCGTTACTTTTCATGAATATTCTCCTCTCACCACTTCTATTTGGAATATGTTCTTTGATGGATCCTCTTCTAAGGATGTTGCTGGTATTGTAGTGGTTTTTATTTCACCTTCTCGAGAGACCATATCTCTGTCCTACAAACTGGAATTTGAATCTACCAATAATATAGAAGAGTATGAAGATCTTGTTTTGGGCTTAAGGGCTGCAAAGAACATGGGGATCAAGGAAATTTTTGTGTTTGGGGATACAAAATTGATTGTTAATCAGATTAGAAATCTTTATCAAACTAAGCATCCCAAGCTCATAACTTATAGAAATGAAGTATGGGACCTGATTGACAGTTTTTTCTTGGCTTTCAACATTTCATTCATTCCGAGAGAGGAAAACACGGTGCTTGATTCTTTGGTTGTTTCAACAAGCAATTTCAGAGTTCCCCCTACCACCCAAGCTCAGGTATGATATAGAAGTAAAATACAGGCCCTCTATATCTGACAATGTCAAGCATTGGAAGGTGTTTGAGGATGATCTTGAGATCAAAAGGTTCATGGATACTGTTGAGGAAGTTTCAGCATTGCATATAGATCTGGATCCTAATTCTGAAAATGAGCCTCACACTGATGTATTTTTGAAGAAAATTGCTAATCATCATATTGTGCAGTTTCCCAACAATCATTTTCCCAAGGGACTAGTCCCTTTGGAAAGGATATTTGACAGTAATGATGTGGCAGTAAAAGATAAGAGGCCCATTGATGATGTTGAGATATCTGAGTGCAACATTGGTACAAAGGAGAATCCAAAATTTGTCAAGTTGTCAAGCAACTTGTCGAGGGAGAAAAGGTCCGAGTATGCTGAGCTATTAAAAAAGTTTGTTGATGTGTTTGCCTGAACTTATGAGGATCTTAGAACATATGGCACTAGCATTATTGAGCACAAGATCCCACTGAAGGAAGAAGCCAACCCATTTAGGAAAAAGTTAAGACAGATAAATCCTATGTTGTTGCCTATCATGGAGAGAGAGGTGAAGAAGCTTTTGGATGCTCAGATTATTGTGCCATTGAGATATTCTGAGTGGGTGGAAAATTTGGTCCCAGTAAGAAAAAAAAGTGGAGAAATCAGACTTTGTGTCGATTTTAGAAACCTGAACAGGAGCTTGAAGAAGGACAACTACCCTTTTCCAAAGATGGAACACATATTACAAAGGGTGACTGGTGCATCTAGGATGTCCATGATTGATGTATTTTTTGGCTACAATTAGATCTCTGTCTTGCCTGAAGATAGAGAAAAGACAACCTTCACCACTCCTTGGGGTACATTCATGTATGCCAAGATGCCCTTTGGGTTGATGAACACAGGGGAAACCTTTCAACAAGCTATGGATATAGCTTTCATCAGAGAAAAAGACAAATTTGTGGTTATCTATCTGGATGATGTCACGGTTTTCTCCAACTCTGTTGTAGAGAATCGTGAGCATTTGAAAAAGGTTTTCTTGAAATGCAGGAAATTTGGTATCTCCTTAAACCCCAAGAAATCATTATTTTCCATGAAGGAAGGGAAATTACTGGGCATATAGTATCTACTGAGGGAGTAAGGATTGATCCTAGCAGGGTGGAAGCGATCCAAACCTTGTCACTCCCTAGGTCCAGGAGAGAAGTCTAGTCTTTCCTGGGAAAGTTTAATTTTTTGAGGAGGTTTGTTTCCAATTTTGATGAATTGGTAAAGCTTATAACAACCATGTTCAAGAAGGGAAATGATGTTAAGTGGACTACTGAGTCTTGAAATTCTTTCTATCAGATAAAGAAATCCTTGACTGAAGAACCTATGCTTAGCAGTCCTGATTACTCAAAGGATTTCCTCATTTTTTCATTTTCTTTGTTTGATAGAGTAGTGGTTGTTTCGTTGCAGAAGAATGTCGAGGGGCTGGAGCAGCCTATTTCCTTTTTCACTTGAACATTAAGGGACGCTGAGGTAAAATATGACATCATGGAGAAGCAGGCCTACACTTTGGTAAAGGCTCTCAAAGCCTTCAGAGTCTATGTGTTGCACTCAAATATTATTGCATATGTTCCTTCAACTTCTATGAAGGACATTCTCATTCAGCTAAACATAGATGGAAGGAGGAGCAAGTGGATTTCCCAGCTCCTTGAATTCGATTTGGAAATAAATCCCACCAAACTGGTTAAAGGCCAAGGTTTAGCCAAGATATTGGTTGAATCTAATTACGAAGCTTTGGGGGTTAATTTTAGCAGCACCTGCTCAAAAAATCAACAAGCCGAGTTGTCGTGTACAGTCCCACAAGTCATCCCTCCATTAGCAGAGTGCACCTGGTACAAAGACACTATATTTTTTCTGCAGGAGTTGCGACCTCCAGATGGTATGGCAAAGAGTAAGGCAAGAGATTTTAAGCTCAAAGCAATTAAATATTTCCTTATTGAGTAGGTTTTGTATTGGAAAGACCCTCTGGTAATGCTTATGAGATGTTTAGACCCATTAGTGGCCCAAAATATTATGTTTGATTTTCATGATAGCCTATGTGGGGGACATCACTTCTGGAGAACCACGACCTACAAAATTCTCAGGGTTGTGTTGGCACAGGGGCAGACCCGGGGTTCAGCTCCAAGGGTGCACCCACAAGCCCTAACTACTGGCCCTTTCGACAACACCTGTGAAGCAGATACAATCTCACCCAAAGCATCTATGGGGGGGTTGCAGGAAAAAGATGTCTACAACCAAGGGGATATCAAGTGGATCCAATACAAAATCAATACAACAGTTATATATCATCTACCAGTGCAGATATACTCCGCAGAACTATCTATAAAATCTAACACAGTAATGCAATAGTGATATACCACATGACAAAGAACAGAGCATCAATCACACACAACACAAAATATACATGGTTCACCCCCTGTCTAGGGCTACGTCCACAGAACTGTGCTTTATAATATATTAAGATGAAGCATGCAGTTCTCGTCTGCGCTCTTAGCTAGCAGATCTTCTTTCTTCTTCTCTCTATCTCTCCCCTTCCTGCGCACCCAGTTGCAAGGTTGATCTTCGCACCCAGCTGAAGATCTTACAATCCCAAAAGGCTCTACGCTCAACACTTCTCTCTTACACAATAATCCTCACTCAATCACACAATAACAAACATGACAACAACAACAACCCATCCCAAGTCCTTTAGACCGCTATTTATACATTAAAATAGTTCTCAGCCACCTTTAAACTAAAACCTAAGTGTCAAAACCCTAGATATCTAAAACCCTAGGTCAACTTGACACGCGTTTTCAGGGCTTCGCCAGCCTGTCTTTCCTTCCTTCTCGCATGGTGCTCCAAAGAATCCAATAGTGGATTTTTCTGCTTGTTGATTTGTCCACGATCCATCTTCCTTGTTGATCTGTCATCCTCGATCTCTTTGTCCAATGTCTTGCTTTCTCTTAATTCGCTTCGTCTTTTCTGCTCTTTTGCTCACTTCGACTTAGTAACAGTCACTGTGTCTTCCACGTAGTTCAAGTTTTTCCTTTTCTTCCTTGATCTTCGCTTGCTTCCATAACCAAGGGCCAACAGGCCCCCAACACTCACCTATGACTTGTCCCGAGGCACTTCAGATCTGATCCCTCTGCTTGGCTTTGTCTTCATACTATGCAGGGCAGCGTGTGCTTCCAACTCTAGTCCTCCCTTCCTCCCTTATGCAGACTGTCTCTTTTTTTGTGTCTAGTATTTAGTTTCAAATACACCTGGTACCTAGACCCTTATCGTCATGATTTTACCAAGAGCTACGAGGCAACTGGTTGTCATAATACAACTTCAACTAGCTCCTGTTCACCAAACCTTCCTTCCATTCTCCATTCAAAGTCTTCAACTGCGCAACTCCTCCTTCTGTAACATAGGAAACCTTGTATGGATCGAGCCAATGCGTTCTAAGTTTTCTTGGATGCTTCATGAATTTATTGTCATATACCAATACCAGATCACCTTGCTTAAATGCCTTCTTCTTGATGTGTCTGTCATGGTAGGCCTTCTCTCTTTCCTTATGTACCTGCTGATGAAATCCTGCAACAAATCTGTCTTCCTCCAATTTGACCAACTGTGCAAGCCTCTCTCGAACAACGCCAGTGTCGTCCATATCTTTAAAGGCAACAATTATTAAGCTTGGTACCAAATATTCCATTGGGACAATGGATTCAAGACCATACACCAATTTAAAGGGGGTCTGCATTGTTATCTTCTTGCAAGTGGTTCTATAGGCCCATAATACTGCTAGTACTCTTAAATCCCAGCCGTCTCTATTGACACTGCAAATCTTCGTTAGTGTTGTCTCCAAGATCTTGTTGAATGCTTCAATTGTCCCATTTGCTTGTGGATGGTACGGTGTGCTCTTCTGATGATGAACTGTAAATTCCTTGGTCAAGGCTTCAATTGTTTTATTAATGAAATGTGTGCCTTGAACGCTCATAAGGATCTTTGGGCATCCAAACTTGGTTATGATGTCATAAAACATGAAGCACGCAGTTGTAGTGGCACTACAGTCCTTAACTTCTCTTGCTTTAGCCCATCTAGTCAAGTATTATGTCACAGTAATGATGTACCTTTCTCCTGTGTGCTTCCCTGGTGGGTTTATAGGTCCCACGAAGTCAATGGCCCATTTCTCAAATTCTTGTAGGGTCGACTGCGGTGATAACGGAATTTCATCTCTTCTGGACGGTTTCCCAACTCTTTGGTATACCTCGCAGGCTTTGTAGTAGACCTTAGCATCTCTGTGTAAGGTAGGCCACCAAAGGACATCTCGAAGAACCTTCTGTGCAGTGGATTTCCCTGCATAGTGTCCTCCTGCAATGCCTTCATGAGCTTTGGCGAGGATTAAAGGTCTTTCTGCCTCCATAACACACCTTCTCAATATCTCATCAGGTCCCATTTTGTATAGTTGTCCAACTACAAGTGAAAATTCTACAACGCACACTACTAGTTGTTTCCTCTGGGAATTGTATACTCGCTAGGTGCCATTCTTGTTTATAGGAACTGGACTATCTATGTGAAGTGGTCATCAATCTTTCTAATGGTTAGCAGTTGTGCATCCAGTGGTGTATCCTCCAAACTAGTGGGTTCTTCTCCATGTTCCAACCTCGACAAGTGGTCGAAACCTTTGTTCATTCTCCCTGGCTTAACTACAATCTGAAAATCATACTCCTGGAATAACATAAGCCATCTGCATATTCGTCCCCCAAACACTGGCTTGTTGACTAGGTATTTCAGCGCAGAGTGATCAACAAACATTCTAAAGTGTCCTCCCAACAAGTAGTGGCAGAACTTCTACAGTGCATACACCATGGCTAACCCTTCTCTTTCAGTGGTGGTGTAATTGATATCAGTTGTTGATAGCTTCCTGCTAGAAAAGGCTAACGGGTGGTCGATGTCTCATGTTCCTGGTTGTGCTAACACAAATCCTAATGCAATAGAAGATGCATCGACATGGACATGAAACTCCTTAATCCAATATGTGAAAAACAGAATAGGCAGAGTAACCATTTTATGTTTCAGTGTGTCGAAGATTTGCTAGCATTCTTCTGTCCAGTGAAACCGACAATATTTCTTCAAAAGCTTCTCCATGGGTGATGTAATCTGGGCATAGCCTTTAATGAACTTCCTGTAATATCCTGTGTGTCCTAGCGCAGTGCGCAGCTGTTTGACTGAAGTAGAAGGGGGTAGATCAACTATGATGACAAATTTAGATGGATCTACCAGCAATCCCTGCTTGCATACAATATGACTTAACAACACTCCAAATGGTGAAAAGAAAATGAACTTCTTTAGGTTTAAGGCAATCTGACACTGCCTGCACTTGTCCAACATTAGCCTCAAACATTTGATATGATTTTTCAATAAACTAAAAATAGTCCAATCATCAAAGTATGCTTCTAGAAACTTATGTAGGAACTCCTTGAATGCTTCGACTACCACCCTAGAAAAGATGGTTGGGGCATTCTTCAATCCAAGCGGCATTACTGTGTATTGGTAGGATCCCCATTATGTGGCAACGATAGTCTTATGGTGATCTTCCTTGGCAATCCGGATCTGATGGTATCCTAAAAAATCCATCTGTAAAAGAATAAACTTCATGACCTCCTACATTATCTAACACTTCGTCGGTGAATGGCGTAGGGAAGGGGTCATGTAAACAAGAATCATTAATCTTCCTGAGGTCTACGTAGATCCTGATCGCTCCTGCCTTCTTGTCTTGTACCACCATAGGGATAATACATTATGATTCTTCGACAGGTTCTATAATTCCTGCTTCCAACATTCTGTTGAGCTCATTCTTCACTTTCTCTTTATATTTAGGGTTCAATCTGTAGGGTCTTTGTTTGACTAGTCTTGTGTCTAGTTTCAGGGGGATCCTCATCTCTCCCATAGGCCCTTTAATGCCCTTCATATCAGTGAACTTGGTCAGAAACAAGTCCTGATATTCATGCAGTAACTCTGTGATTTTTTCAATAGTAGCAGCATCCCAGTAATCTCCAACATTTTCAAGCTTCGGTGTCTGCTCTGTTCCAATATTGACTTTCTTAATCTTGATTGGTTGTACAATAAATGGTCGCTCAACTCCTGGTCCTTCCACATCTCTCTGGCCTTCTATTTCTGCGATGTTCACTTTCTTAGGATCATTGTTTTCATCAACATTGATGTTGTAACAGCCTTGCAGTTTCTTGAGAGGCGCAGTCCATTCATCCTCTTCTTGCTCCAAAGGGAGGCTAGGTGCCTCCTCAAATACTTTCTGTCTTACAGTTTGTAATGCTTGATCTACTGTAGGATATTGGCTTTCGAATAAAAATGTGGTGACAAAGTTCTCAGTCATACCTTCCCAATCTGCAGTGATGAGGTGCAACTCTGCTTGAAGGTACCAGTTGATAGGGATAGTGTCCAGAGTGTTTATGAATTTGTGCACCCACTGTTCTTGAGGAATATTTCTCTAGGCGTCCTCGCAACTTCACACATGGTCCTTCGGGCAACTTCGACCTGTGTATCGAATTTCGCAGCCTTCTAATTGTGCTGAGAACCGCGCGGTCATGAGGGTATTACATTGTACCCAATCTGTAATGTTGTTTTTATGCATCCCCCACCATCTTGCTAGTGTGGCTTTCAAGGCCTCATCCATTGCCAACAAGCATTGTTGCGTTGGTACACTTTCTTCAAAGTTCGATACGAAGGTTTCTAAAAGATTCAGACCATCAAAGGTGGGTAAGTTACTTACTGTTGTGTCGATCCAGCGTACTTCTTTGATTAATCTAGCACATCTCCTTGTAGATACTTCATACATTTTGTTCTCCCAGTTCTCGAGTGCTTCTTCTAAATCTAATGAACATGCATTGTCACTTCTCCAGCTTAGGTTCCCATCGGTCGTAGGACTAATGTAATCATGTTGTCTGGTTGTTAGTTTGCATATGTTTTCTAGTTCGTATGCGCGGTCTTCTTCTCTGATGGGCTCAGTGTATCGCGGACCTTCATCGGGATATAACAGTGAGATGACCCTAAGGCCATCTCCTTAAAACGTCCTTCGTCTTTTCTTTAAATCGACCACAGTGAAATTATTGAAAGCCCAATCAATTCCTAACAACGCAAGATGAGGACAACTATCATCAACTATCTCAATTACCTCAAAGTCTACAAACGTACTTACTCTGTCGATGTCCACAAGGACATGTTCCAATCTACCAAAGGGGCTTACTACCTGTTGATTAGCCATCCTAAGCCTGATAGGGGAATAGATCAACTTAGGTTTTCCCATCAGTTCCCAGGTTTGCTTCGTCATGACATTGACCTCCGACCCTAAGTCGAGGACCACATAGTCTATATCATATTCTCCAATCCAAGCATTTAGGTGTAGTTCCTTATTTGTCCTTCTCTTCTTGGATAGTTGATGTACTGATTTATTCAGTAAAGGATCTACCCTTCCTATCTCATACTGTCGGACCAAATTTTTCATTTCTTGTATAGCTTTTTCATATTTAATCAGCTCTATAAATGTATACAAGAAACTGACAAGTTTACTTGCCTCTTTTCCATCTCCAGGTGAAGAAGATTGATCAAATGATAGAGGCATTCCACATTCTATGACTTCTTCTCGTGTCTTTGATGAAGAACCTTGGTCTCCCTTGAATTCTCTTCTTGCCTCCTCGAACATTTGTTTTCTTTCTTTGCATCAAAAGTTTGTGTCTTCTTTGCAGTTTTCCCGATTCCTGATTCTTTTGTAGTCTTTCCTTGGGTCATTCTGTCTTCTCCTGTAACAACGCCTCCTCGGGTGATAACAATGACTCTAGGGTCTTCTCCGCAAGGTTCTGCTTTGATCAGTTGCATCTGCGTGTTCTGCTGAGGTCCCCGTTTCTCTTGAAGTTTAGCCAACAATGTTGGACATTCCTCGATGACATGCTCAAAAGATTTTCAATAGCTACAAGTGGTACAAGGGTTATGACAGTCCCTTTCCAAGTGTCCAAGCTATGCATAGTTATAACATATTATCTGTCCTCGACCTCGACCCATACCTCCTCCTCTTCCTCTTCCTCGGAATCCACTCCGAGGGTTGAAGTTTCTTCTCCCAGGGGAGTTATACTACGTAGTGTTTCCTTCTTGTTTTATTTCACCTTGAATTTTGTATATATCCCTTGACCTTTCATGCATGAGATCGTAAGCCCTACAATCCCTATCATCATGTCCTACGGACTTACAAAATGTGCAATACAAATTTGTGGGTGTCTGAACATATTTTTGCATGTAGTAGCACTCACCAGGGCGATGTATGTTTCTACATACCTCGCACCAGGGTAGGGTAACTTGTTTCAAGGGGATCGGAGCTCCAGAGGCAAACTATTCATGGAATAGGGGACGATGTTCCTTGTCATGGCCTTCTGACCTGCATCTGACACACAAGATGTCTTCTCTTTTATCTTTTCCCTTGTCTTTCTTCATATCTTCGACCTGTAGAGACAAACTAGTTAGTTGACTCAAGATTTGACTCATATCTGAGCTGGATTCTCCCATAGGGGTTGATTCTAGCTTCATGGCGATCTCTAGCACCTCAGCTTGTGAAACAATCTTCTGTTGCATAAGAGGAACTCTGATGTGTGGTAAGAGGGAAACAATGAACCATTCCTTGTTCTTCTCATCTGGGATTTGAAAACTCAGATGGCCTGTCAAGGTCTTGAATCTCTGATCGAACTCCCATACCGGTTCAACTATTATCTGCTTGATTTATTTCATCTCTGTAATGCACTGTGATTCTGACTTGGGTTTCTTGAATTCAACAATTAGCAAAGTCTTAATGGCATTCAACGGTTTAGGCGTAGCTCCTTGGACAAATTTCATATACCAGCTCAGTGCACGATCTCTTAGGGTAGTATTGAATTGAGCTCGTTTGACAGCTTCATCAGTGATATTCTTAATCCTCCACACAGCTTCGCAGAGAAACCAGTGTTTTTCAGGGTCTTTAGATCCATCTCCTCTAAAGGTGGGTAACCTCATCTCGTATACTATAGATCTCCCTGGGTTTCTAGATTGAGTATGTGGCAGACTACTAGTGACAGTGCTCTGAGTGCTCTGGTGACTTTGATTACTCTAATTTCTTAATGCTGTTGAATCAACAGGAAGAATAATAGTACTTACTTTGACATTCTGCGCAGTTCCTGAAGTTTCTGGCTCTTCCCGGCGAGGCTCTTCATCTTTCCCTTCTTGTGCCCTAGCGGGTTCTGAATGCTCTTCGTCTGTCAGATCCACCTCTTCTCCATTGTAGAAACCCTCGTCCCCATAGTTCTTCTTAAACAGGTTCGCAAGATGAACTTCTATGAACGCTCTCCCACTACGCGTATGTCCAGCCTCTGTGTCGCTATCACTGTCTAAATTCTTGAACATTAGCTTTTTCAAATCTGACCAATCTACTGTATCTTCAAGATGTTCTTCTCATGCAATAGCATCTTGATTTTCAACTTTAGAAAGTGTAAAAATTTTCCTCTGGGTCCCTTGAAGAAATATCTCTCGGCTTGGCTATGTGACTCTACTCTGTCAACAACAAACTCGGTGATGTACCCTCCAATGGTGCTATCGAACCAGTGATCTACTGCTCTTGACACAACGTTATCAATTCTCTTGACCTTCTTGATCAACGCCGATGTCCAAACCATAGGTGGCCTAGATCTGATCTCAAATTGGATATCTGCTAACCTAGCTAGCCACTCATATAGCTCTTGATGGATTCCTCCAAAGAAAATTTCATGTATATCAGTAAAGATATATCTCTCCAACCAATCCTCTGTACTGAGATTAGGGTTCTTGTTCTGGGCTTCAACAAAGTCATTTTCTTGGTCTTCTATCCACTTCTGAATCTCTGTCTTCGATGGAAACCACCTTGACATTCCCTCAAGAAGATTTTGGTCCAGGCAACATAAACATTTTTTGGCACAGGGGCAAACCAGGGGTTCAACTCCAAGGGTGCACCGACAAGCCCTAATTACTGGCCCTTTCGGAAACACATGTGAAGCAGATGTAGTCTCACCCGAAGAAGCTATGGGGGGGTTGCAGGACAGAGATGTCTACAACCAAGGGGATATCAAGTGCATCCAATAAAAAATCAATACAACAGTTATATATCATCTACCAGTTCAGATCTACTCCACAGAACTATCTATAAGATCTAACACAGTAATGCAATAGTGGTATGCCACATGAAAAATAACAGAGCATCAATCACACACAACACAAAATATACGTGGTTCACCCCCTCTCTAGGGATACATCCATAGAACTGTGCTTTATAATATATTAAGATGAAGCATACAGTTCTCGTCTGCGCTCTTAGCTAGAAGATCTTCTTTCTTCTTCTCTCTATCTCTCCCCTTCCTACGCACCCAGCTACAGGGTTGATCTTCACACCCAACTGAAGATCTTGCAATCCCAGAAGGCTCTACACTCAACACTTCTCTCTTACACAATAATCCTCACTCAATCACACAATAATAAAGATGACAACAACAACAACCCATCCTAGGTCCTTTACACCTTTATTTATACATTACAATAGTTATCAGACACCTTTAGGCTAAAATCTAAGTGTCAAAACCCTAGATACCAAAACCCTAGATATCTAAAACCCTAGGTCAACTTGACCCGCGTTTTCAGGGCTTTGCCAGCTTGTCTTTCCTTCCTTCTCGCGCGGTGCTCCAAATCATCCAATAGTGGATTTTTCCACTAGCTGAGTTGTCCACGATCCATCTTCCTTGCTTATCTGTCATCCTCGATCTCTTTGTCCAATTTCTTTCTTTCTCTTACTTCGCTCCATCTTTTCTGCTCTTTTGCTCACTTCGACCCAGTAACAGTCACTGTGTCTTCCACGCAGTTCACATTTTTATTTTCTTCCTTGATCTTTGCTTGTTTCCATAACCAAGAGCCAACAGCTGGGTATTTTTTGCCTACTCTGTTCACTGATGTTTATGCAAAAATTAGAGCTTTTATTAAATGTCAAAAATTCGCTGGGAAGCAACAGCTGAAATCCCCGCCTTTGAAACTTGTGGTTGCTTCATGGACCTTCCAACAATGGGGCCTAGACTTCATTGGGGAAATTCATCCCGCATCAAGCAGTCAACATAGATGGATCCTAACTGCCACATATTATTTTACCAAGTGGATAGTAGCTATCCCCATAAGAAGTGCTTCTCATAAGGTGATCATTGATTTTCTGGAGAATATTATAGTAAGGTTTGGTTGTCCAAACAGAATCAACACTGATAATTCTACATCCTTCAAGGATGAACCACTGACCAAGTTTTGTGAGAAGTTCAGAATTTCATTGATCCACTCTACCCCTTACTATCCGCAAGGCAATGGATTAGTAGAGTCCTCTAACAAAAGCCTAATAAAGATCATCAAAAGATTATTAGAAGACAACAAGAAAGCATGGGATTCAAAGCTCAAGTTTGCTCTATGGGCTGACAAGGTGACAACAAAGAGGTCCTTGGGCATCTCCCCTTTCCAACTTGTATATGGAACTGAAACAATTTTTCCTTCTCAGCTCACCTTACCGGTGGCAAAGTTCTTCCAAGACTGCCAGGAAGATCCTGATGACATGATCAAGAGAATACATCAACTGGTAGAAGTGCAACAGGCTAGGGAGAAACTTCTAGACAAAGCACATGAAAGTCAATAGAAGATCAAGAAAGCCTTCGACATAAAGGTGAGAAAAGAGGATTTCCAGCTAGGAGATCTAGTACTCAAATGGGATGCACCAAATCAGGACAAGGGAAAACATGGTAAACTCGAAGCCCTTTGGGTTGGACCCTTCAAGATTGTTGAGGCATTTTCAAATAATACTTACAGGTTTCAAAATCTGGGGGCTGATGAAGTTTTTGGTGGCCCAATAAATGGGCACTTCCTGAAATTTTTTTTTGTTTAAATCCACAGTCGGCATCCTGCCATTGTAAATACCGTTCATGTTTTATGTTTATTTTGTTTTGTTTTTAATAGAAGACTCCACAACCCAACACTAAGGCACTTAAGGCACATAAAGAGTTCTTAGAGCCTCACAGGGAGGAATCTATCCCCCATGGAGCCTAATGTTATCACATAAACTTGTCAAAACCTTAAAGGTTTGTGGTTTCTACCCAAGTCTATATTTTTGCCCATCTCTCCTCCTTTTGCAGACCCGATTATAAGTTTTTCCTCTGGGCTTGTAGTTTTTCTTATGTCTGCCTTCGTCTGTTTTATTGACCTGGTTTCTCTAAGACCGATCACTTCTCTCTTGACCTCTGTCACTGATCATTTGTTTTCCCGAGCCCTCAGTCAGTCGTCCAGGTAATTGTTCACAGAAACCACAACCATAAACATAAGCTCAACACTTAGAGCGGGCTGGTATGGACTTAAATCAAGCGAGTGAGAAAGATCAACTTTCAACGACATAGATCCATCAGGCAAATCGGATCGACAGCCATTAGGTGATCGAGATCACAGAGTTGCACGAAGTATAACGTTAGAGTTTTGAAATCGCGAGGCCAATCCTAGTTGTTGATCCTCAGAAGGACACGTGGCGCAAGATTAGCAATTTCGTGGTTTTGTGAGATGGAGCGGTCAAAGAGAAGAGTCTTTAGAACTCGCAGAATGCGAAATAGCGAAAATATCATAGCCGTTGATCAAAAGAGAGATCTGGACTGTCGAAATCCATGTCTAGGCACGTAGGTGAAGATCAAATCTGGACCATTGGGACAAAGGTAGATCAGATTCGTCCAATGCAAGGGGACACATGACGCAAATAAGTGAAATTGCGATTTCGTGTTTCAGAGGTTTCAACATGGAGCAAGGCGCGAAGCCCCGAGTCCCGAAATGTCGATAACCGAGGTCCCGAAGTGTTGATATCCCGAAATGCCGATATTATTCTGGGCTGTCTGATCAAAGGGGACGTGTGGCACCTGATCCAAGAGATCATGATTTCACGAGTCTAAGGTTTTAGCATGAAGCAAGGCGCAAGTTCCCGAAATGCGAAACCGCGACGCGCCTGGGATTTAGGCCCACGATCACAGCCCGTGGTCAGTATGGAAGTAGGGCCATAAAGAAAGGGAAAGCGTCTATCGAGTAGTAGGCGGCTGAGGTTGTTCGAGGAGAGGATCGTGGCCATCTGATTCGAAGAAAATCCAATCATTGATCCAGACGAACCGTTTCGTGGTTTCGGGCATCGAAACATTGTGAATCAAGGAGAGCGAGAACTCCCAAATTGCAAAAATCCCAAAATCTCATTTGGGAGAAGCTCAAGGTCACGGCCCGCGATCGCGTGGGGCAAGGGAATGGAGCCGTGCAAAATATCGAAACACCCCTCTTGATCTCAGTAGAAGATCTGCGTAATTTCAAGGCGCCGAGATCAATTGGGGAGAGTCATGGGCACCACCTGGAACATCCACGGATGTCAGACTCTGTCCCGAGCCTGATGCATGTAGTTAATGAAAATGGGGAAGGTGGTTGAAACCTCGTTTCACCACATAAATGGAAAGCATGGAAGAGTCGACCATGAAGGGAAGATTGTTAGGCGGAAGTTTCCTGTCATGGATTTTCTTGTAAAGCCCATACCGATCTGATCTTACGTCTGACAAAAGAATGCAAGTGCAGCTTGACAGAAGAAGAAGAAGACGCCAAGCCTTGAATGCAATGACCAGAGTGTGCTTATGAAGGGAGAAAGTTGCTTTGAGTATAAATACTCAGTTTTGATATTTTGTTAGGGTCGATGGTTGAGCTAGGCTTCCATATTGTAAAGTTTTAATATAGCTATGGTTCTTCTGGTTATGTATCTGTAGTTGAGACTTCTTGTTTAATGTAAGTCATCTTCTTTCATATCTCTGTAAACAGTTGTGTTAGAACACTCAGGCATGGAGGATCCAGTCGAGGGTAGTTATGTTTTTGTGATGTAGGTTTGATCACAGTGATATCGCGACTAGTTTTAATCAGTTTCTGTGTTGACTTTTCCCTCCAACATTGAATGAATCGGGCATGGATGATCCAGTCGGGTCGTTGTTATTGAATTGTGATGTATGTTTGATTTTAGTTCAGTGATAACTTCATTCAGTTCCTTAAAACTCTGAACCAAGAGGATCTTGTCTTCTGAGTTTTTCCTCTTTAGGCTACTGGAAGACCGGATGTCCATAGCAGACCTCTTCACTCTCCTCAATTTCTTCCCCCTACTCACCTTTATTACAACTTACTTACTAAATTTAGATCAAGACCTCATCTACTTATGCACACCAACCCAGTTTTTTAATTTAAAGCGACATAATCCTGAGGTTGCGTCCATTAGACCACCCTTAAATTTATTCATTGTGACATATAAATTGATCGGTGTTGGGCTTACCTCTGCCGCAATCCTGAGGTGACTTCCAGTGCTAACACAATATATAACTAAATATATGTGAACCTTACTATGTCTAAGATAGAAATTGAAGTATGAAGTGGAGGCATCTCATGATTTGATGAGTGGAGACATGGCACATGAACTTGATCACATGTGCATGGTTCACAAATAAATGGAAGCTTTATATTAGTACTAAAAACACACGGTTTTTCATTATGGATAAATAAGTTTTTTTTTCCAAATGAAAATTCCACATTATATTGATAATAATATAATATTTTTACAAAATACATTTATTCGTTGATGAGGAAAAAGTCCCATATGGCCAGTCCATTACATAGAAGAAAAACTAGAAAAAAGAGTAGATCAAAAAACCAAAATTTGTCTATCCTTTACACAACCTCCAAGCAGTGAAAAGACTCTAAGTCCTTCAAACGATCCTCTATCCAAGAGGAGTAAATAGAAAAATACTAAAGCTTGCCTCCAAAAAGGCATAAAGACATAGAGAGACATCTGGAAAAAAACTACAGATTTATGAAATGGGTAGGGCCCTCATGGCCATCAACCCAAATATTATATGCAATTCTCCCTCGGAAACTGAAGAGAGCCTTTTTTGATAGACGATCTGCTTGTTTGTTCTCTTCCCTGTAAATGTGCGCATAGGAAATAGATCTGAAAAGTGGACATATTTCTTCTATTCTTTCCTTCCATGCATCCAGATTTGTCACTCTTATTGCACCTTTTCGATTGAGCCAATCGATGACTATCTTTGAGTCCCCCAAAACATGTAAATCAATTATTGTCAGTCTAGCTACAAGAGTTATAGTAGTCCATGCTCCCATAAGTTCAGCTCTTGTATTTGTTCCTTTCCCACAGTTTAGTATCCATATGTATTCTCTAAGATCATCAAGCTTTATGACACCACCAACGCCACTAAGAAGACTATTTTGCTGAGCAACCCCATCAAACCAAGCATGAGATTTATCTTCAGGAAATTTAGTGGCAGTGTACCATGGAATACTATCTTTATGAAAATTCTTTGATGCTCCCATAGCACCTCTTGCTAGAAAAAAAATTCTTTGTAGTGAAGACGACGTTTCTTCAAAGATGGACTTATTCATGTTTATCCAAATGTACCAACAAATGAATGACGGGAGAGCAATCATATTAGAATTTTGTAAAGCCCAATTTTGGAAGCATTCAATCACCGTGTTTCCATTCCATCCAATAGTCAGGTTCAAGGCCTTTTTGATTTCCTCCCAAACTGACAGAGTGAAGGAGAAGTTTACAAATAAATGTTTTGTAGATTCTCTTTTATTTTGCACAAATTACATAAACCTGGCCCCTTCCATCCTTGCTTCTGTAAATTTTTCCATGATAAAATCTTGTTTTCAACTATAAGCCATATGAAGAGCTTTGTCTTCAAAGGGAAATCCCACTTCCAAAGTTTTCTCCTCTAGCCCCCGAGTTTGTATTTCCACAGATTTTTGGATAAAGCTTCGTATACATTCTTGACGAAGATATATGTCCATACTTATCACCTCCAATCCATAAAAACATGTCCCATTTATCAACTAATGAAATTCCAGATTCAATCAAAGATTGTTTGTAGCGATCCCATTCCTCAGCTAGAGTCTCTTCCAGCCCCAACTCGACACTACTAATCCATCTTGTACTTGTCGCGCTCCCAATCCTCAACCGACTTGCTTGATATAAAATATTGATATCCTTTTGATTAAGTCAGATCACCAATTCCTGAGACAGAATGGCATCCTTTCCCAGGCCTAAGATCACATCCTTCCCGATTATAATTGAGTGGCCAGAGCTCGGTTTCCATGCCATCCAATGTAGAATTATTGGCAATGTGTTTCAAATATTTTTCCACGTCTATGATCCAGATGGATGAACCGGTTCCACCAAACGTAGCCAAGTCAAAACTGAACCATGCGGAAAGTACTTATCCTTTAGAATCCTTTGTCAAATTCCATGTTTCATTAGAGCTCTCCACAAGGTGTTTGAAGCCAAAGCTCTATAGAAAACGAAAATATTTCGAAGGCCCCATCCTCCATAATGTTTGGGTCTTGCAATGGTCTTCCAACTACTTAAATGATACCTGTGCTTGTGGTTGTTGTAAGTTTTAAACCTGCGAAGTAAAGCAATGCATATATATTCTTAAGCAATACAGAAATTAATCAATGGCTCATACACAGAATACACAGAGATCTTTACCGGAAACCCTC
>JZKD02S2069311.1:27337-51600 GCA_000966675.3 Picea glauca | reverse complement strand
AAAAAAAATCGTTGTAACCGGTGCACTTTTTATATACATAGGGCATTCCATACAACAAAATGCACTGAATAGTTTAATTTCTTTTTTAAAATATTGTGAATTACAACAATGTGATATATATAAAATACATCACAACGAATACAGTATAAAACAAAAACATAGCAAAAAAATTGAACATTCATAAAAAAGAAACAATAGAAAAATTACACACCGATGAGAAGACAATTTTTTTTTTATTTTTTATTTTTTTATGTGATTTCATTTTCTGTGATGTTTAAATGAGAAAACATAGACATTTTTTTCTATGCACCATATTTTTTAAATTTAAAAAAAAAAAGTTGGCTTTATCAGTGCGTTCCTTAGAGGTGAGTTTATGTTGAAATGGTGCACCGAAAAATTGGAAAATGTTTTTTAAAATAACATCAAATCAGAAATCGTTTAAAAAAATAAAATAAAAAAAAAACGTCAGAGGGACGACTGCATTTGGGATCCGATGCAATAAGTGGCCCCTTTGCATCACATTCCAAACACTTATATATAGAAAAACAAACCCATTAGATCTAAAATACCTAAAACAAAAATCCCTAATTCTGAAGTGATAGAGGGAGTTAAACCCTAGGGTGAAATTTTGCATTCACGTAAGCCAAAAAAAAAGGAGGTTTAAAGTAAGTATGATTTTTTTTTTGAATGTAGGGTTTTGAGTGAATAACCATACCCTTCAAATCCTGATTTTTTGAATATTTTTGTTGTTCCAAAGTATTCTCCTTCTCCACAGTGCTCCATGATATGTCTCTCTTCCAAATCTGTCTCGTGTAAATTTTGGAAAAATAATGAAAATATTGAATACCTTCTTAATATTAAAAAAACTTTATGAAAATGGTTTAGAGTGAATCACTATACCCCTCAAATTCTCATATTCTGAATAATACTGTGGTTCCAAAGTATTCTGCTCCTCCACAATGTTCCTCTGTATGTCTCTCTTGTAAGTCTTTCTCTTGCAAAATTTTGCAAAATAATGAAATAATGAATAACTTTTTAGTATTTAAATGACTTTATGAAATTCAATTCCCGCTCTTTTTTTAGTTGTTTAAAAAAAATTCATTTTTTTTAAATTTTTTGGCACGACGATGTGTTGATGTAAGACGCACTGGTGCGACCATATTACGTTACACATCGATGCACCCATATTGATTGACACACCGACAACATATAATTTTTTTTATTAACAAAATCTGGAAACATGGTGTGGTTAATTTTTCAACGCACTGATGCTTATTGTTAATATGTGCACTGATGTGTTTGTGGTTTATAAGCACATCAAGATGATTTTAAAGTTATTTGAAATTTTGTTTGCACATTAAATAATATATTCATCTCAAATTATCTTTTAGGATGAATTCACATGACTTATAATACTTCAATATACATTTTACGTTTTATGTCGCTTTATTCTTAAAAAATGGTTTCAAAAATATATTCAAACTCAAATTGTGGTATGGTCCTTGAAATTTCTTTTAGATATGTACATGAAAATTTATTACTAATTTTGTTTAAATGCAGGGAGAAAACCTTATTATATGATCAAATGGCCAATTCTTCAAATTCCAGCCCATTCCATATTGCTCAAAGTCCATCGCAGAGTTCTCCCTTTCCATCTCCAGTGAGTTTAAATTATTTTATTTATGTTTCGATTATCTCATTGATTTTTTTTTTATCCATGTCAATATGAATACTAATGTATCCAAATTTGTAGGATCTTGATTCAGAATCGAGTTCAGATGCAGAAAATATTCCAATACCGGTTCAAAAACGTCGGAAGGTCTTATTAGGAGCAACATACCACAAGGAGTTGGTAGATGAAAGTGGACATCTACTTTACCCTGCCAATTGTGACATTCCATCTTCCAGCCGCAATCCTTGGTCGACGATGGTAATAATTGTTTGGTGTAATGTAATTTGAACAAACAAATTATTTCATTGTGCTTACCAATATCATCAATGTACTAATGTTCAATATTTTTGAAATTATGATTCTTCTGATGATGAACGACCTACCTACCATCTTCCGTTGCACCCCACAACAATGCCAATCTGAGAGAAGGCTACAATGAGAGCACAAATCGGAGAGGAAGCGTACCAAGAATGGATGAATCAACCACCTATTCAATTCCCAGTATGTCTAGATTCACCAATTAGGAATGACTACAACAATAGTAGGTCTTCAAAAGTTAGCAATGGAGACAATAAAAAAGAGGTTGGTATGTATGATTACTTACGAGATACGACTTCCATGGAGACAATGTTGTTAGACGCATTCCAGAACGATGAGCTAGGGGATGATGCTCATATCGGTGATACCATTTTTGAAACCCTAAAATCTACTTCCAACACCCCTCTCTTTGGACCTAGTGCCTGGTCAAAGTCTACCCAGCTTGGGACAACAATTTTACTATACAATGTGAAATAAAAGTTTGGCACGCCAAACACATGTTTCTTGACTATATTGAGGTAATTGACCAACAAGTGCCTTATATTAATCTTGAGAAATATTGTCACACAATCAACATTAGAAATGGTTTCTTTTATAAACGTTAAATGACCTTGTACATTTCTGTTTCCCACTAACTACATGATATTGAAAGATAAGGTTCTTCCTAGTGATAATGTTTTTCCCGGTAGCTGTGAAGAGGTAAAACAATTGTTGAAAATGTTGGGTGTTGAGTATATATCATATCATGCATGTTTGAATGATTGTATTCTATATAGAGGAAAATATGCACACAAAGAGATATGTCCAAAATGTGGGCATGACAGGTACCATAAATCAATTAAAAATGGTAAATTGCATGGTCCTCATCATAAGATATTGAGGCACATGCCTATAATCCCAAGGATTCAAAGGATCTTTTGTTGCAAATAACTAGCTATTTTGAAAGGATGGAATTCCTCACACAAAAGTGAGTCGGGAGTTATGTGAATTCCAACAGATTCAATAGCCATAAAGCATATAAAGAATACATGGCCAGAAAAATTCAAGAAAGAAGTACGAATTCTATGACTCAACGTAGCGATGGATGGCGTGAACCCATATTCCTTCAAAAACACCAACTATTATGTTTGGCATGTAGTAGTGATCAATAACAATATCCCCCCATGGTTGTCCGTGAAGAATGAACATCTTATGTTGGCTCTTTTAGTCCCTAGTAGAAGACAATTTAATAATATGGATGTCTACCTACAACCATTGGTAGATGAACTGAATGAATTATGGGAAGGGATACATGTATACGATGTATCAAGACCCATCGCGACAGAGAGGAGTTTTACATTGTATTGAATATGTGCTTACACCACACATGATTATACAGGCTTATGAGTTTTCTCTAGTAATTCACATGTTTATTGATTTGTTTATATACGTAACAATATTTATTTGCATATTTAATTTGTTGTGATTGACATTCTATTCACAACCACTAACATGTTATGTATACAATAATTTCGCAGGTCTTGTAACTAAAGGCTATCATGGATGTAAATGATGTGGACCTTCTCTGAAGTCTAGATGGTCCAACCACCTACAAAATCTAGTGTATGAATACTCGAGGGTAATCCTCCCAGAAGAACACCCTTATAGAAAAGCAACATTCGCTTTCAATGGTAAACTAGAGAGAACCCAAAGGCCTGCAATAATGACACCAACAAAATGTCTTAGAGCATATGAGAGAGAGAAGGAGAAGGATATTACAAAGATGTTCAATTCAAATGGGGAGCCTATGTTTGATGATCCAAAATTCTTCGACACCTATGTTGAGAAATTTCCCATTGGGATGAAAAGGAAATCTATCTTTTATGAGCTCCCTATTGGGAGCATCTTAAGATTTTCCACTTACTAGATCCCATGCATATATTTAAAAATGTTTCATCTTCTTTATGGAGGCACATATCATCGAAATAAAGTGACACATTGGATGTGAGGAGAGATCTTGTTTCTTCAAAAACTAAAAAGAAACATTGGCCAATACAATAAAGTAGAGGAGAGGTTGGTCCCTCTTGGTCTTTCAAAGAAGGTGATGTCTCATGGATTTTGAAGAAAGAGGATCTTTCTTTGACAAAGGAAGTTATATTGGGTGTGAAGATGACTTATTTATATGGGTCTTCCCTACTAAGTTGCTTCATTGTGAGTCAAGACCATTTGTTAGGGTTTAAATAACATGACCATTTGAACCTTTTAAGGTGCGAGGTATGTCAAAAATATGATTTTATTGTTTGTAATTTTTATTTTTATGCCATGGGATAAACCATAATTAATTTTTATGTGTTTACTTTGTAGTGTCATTATCCTTTGCTCATGCTTGGGTGTGTTAACCATGAATTCCCCCATGACCTAAGGCGTTCCATATGTAAATTATCTTAATTTGTACATTGGATCACATCAAAGGATATTCATATGGATATCATTCCACGACGGCGTCAAGAGATAGCTGAGATTGTTTTTATGTTTGAGAAGGAACTGCCACCGAGTTTCATGGACTTGCAGGTTCATCTTCTAATTCACCTAATAGATGATATTGAATTACTCAGGGTGGTCTCATGTTGTTGGATGTTTTTTTAAAGAGGTAAATGAAGAAATTGAAAGGATTTGTTCGTCAAAGGGAAAAACCCTAGGGGTCTATAGAAAATGGGTACATATCATATGAGTCTTTCTATTATGCCAATGACTACATTAAGAAGATCAACAACAAACTAGGTGCAATGATTTTGGATGATGAAAGAGATGAAGACAAAAGAGAAGGGGAGCTTCTCCAAACGAATGGAAAAAGGCTCTTGATAAATAGTAAGTGACTTATTGCTTGTCAAATTTATACACAGTAATTATTCTTTTTTTTAAAAACAGAAACATAGTAAAATTTATATTAAAAAGTTGCGAGTAAACACATAAGGAGTTGTAGAAAAACAAATTCACTCCCCTATATGCTCCCAGAAGGAAGTGGTGAGCAGGGGCAGTGCTTTCTAGAATACTAAATCCTATTTGAGCTTCTACAATGAAAATCATGCAAAAAGATCCTAATAAAAGCACAGTGAAACACAACATACACCTAAAATTTGTTTTGGTCCGGTGAAGAGGACTCTTCTTCTGTTGGAGGCCGCAAATTTAGGTCCAGTTGCAGTCGTGGTTCTGTTGAGGAAGCTCCATCGAAAATGTCTGTAGTTGGGGAGGCTGAAGGCGACGCAGGCCCAACCACAAATTGAAGAGCTTCTATCTGCTTCCTTAATGCTTCACATTCATCCTTGTTCCTTTGTTGTTCCCCCTGATGCTGAATGGTAATTTTTGTTATGGATAGAACTTGGGCTGAGAGAGCTCTGAGTTGGATTTGCAGGTTTTACACCGTGCTCACCAAATCATCGTGCTCTTCGACTGAAACCGCGCGCTGATTTCCATGGCTCCTTCTCATTTTGCCAAATTTCCTTGTGCTGTCTGTCTATATTATGCGAGAGTCTGAATCTGTGCTCAAGAGAAGAGTGAGATCTGCACTGCTCTGTGAAGAATGGAGAATGCCTACGAAATGAGACACACCTCCTCTAATATGATCGATCACTTTTGCTGGATTTAGCGAACAAATCCGATTTCCCAATTTTGAACACGAGCTACAACCATATTTGCTGTTGATATTGGTACTGTTCACATTACCTGAAATCAATGCATAGTACGCCCAGGGCATCATGATGAATAGGTTCATCCCACTCCAAGCCTTGATTCCACACGCAGGAGCAGCCGTAGGGATGGCGAAATGACTTCCCAAGTCCGGGAAATTGGTGATAAAGAGTAGGGTGACATGCACTGAGGTGAGGGGGGAGGTGTCTAGGTGTCAAGAGGTGAGGTGAGGCAAGTTGTGGAAACCACCAAGTGTGTCAGATGTCAGGGGCAGTGAGGAGTCTATATGACATGACAAGTTAGTGACCCAGGCCAGGAAATTCCAAGTGTCTCGCTTAGTGGGTTGGTGAGCTGGCTGCCATGCGTCAAGGGCCTGATAGATTTGTGACGTGGTCATGGGATGGGTTTGTAGTGTGTGAGGCCACTGACTATTAATGAGTCTTGCTCTAGGGTGATGGCAAGATTTGATTGGATGTCTACCATTTGATTGTTTCTTCAGAGGACATGGAAGAGGGAGATATTGGAGAAGTGATTGATAGTCTCCGAAATTCGTTCAAGTATGGCCTTTAAGTGGATATTCAGGGGGTGGAATACTTTGCGTGCATGGTTTATGATAATATTAGAGTCACTGATCACTGAGAGGGAGTGTATGCTCAAGATTTTATCAAGAATAAGACCTTGTTATAGATAATAAGCTTCGTCTTGGTTATTGGTTGCAATTCCAAGGCTCCGGTGGAAGGAGAGTGCTTGATTTCCTCGTGGGAAAATGATGAGCCCTCCGACTCTTGCCACCCCGAGGTTTCCTTTTAAATCTCCATCGAAGTAGAGAATGTGTGTCTGTTTCTCATTGCACCATTGTAAGAATTCAAAATCTTCATGAATCTTCCAGGAGGATCTCGAAGGAGAGGGGGGATGGATAGTGTAAGGAATGGAGGGGAGAAAAGAGTAGATCTAGTTAGATTCTAAGGTGGAGGTGGGGGTGAAGGAGAAGGGTTTGGGCTTGGAAAGAAATAATTCAACCAAGAGGCCTATGTATTTTTTAGCTACAATATTAGGGGGAGAGCAAAGGTTGGAGAAGATGATTCTATTTCTGGCGAGCCAAAGCTTCCAACAAATGTACTTTGGTAGGGCTTTGAATAAGTCTTTGAAGAGCAGCTTATTCTTGAAGGAACCTCGATAAAGGGAAAGCCAATTTGAGAGGAGCTCTCTGGGTTGAGACGACCATATGATTTTGTTATAGAGGCTTTAGAGAGCTATTTTTCAGACTGAGATAGCAAAAGGGCAGAGAAGGAAGATATGCTAAGAGGTTTCCATCACATTTCGACAAAGCTCACATCTAAAGGGCCCGTGTATGTTCCTTTTGAGATATTTTCCCTTGTTAGTACTTTTCCATGTGCTACTAACTAGCAAAACGAGTTTACCTTGGGTGGACTATCATTGTTCCAGAGGGAATTCCAGATTTTATCTTTGGGGGAGAGATCCACTTGGGAGAGGAGTTGTGAATATCCTTGCTTAACGGAGTAAATTCCATTTCCCCATCCTCTCTTGTCTTTTAGTGTATTGAAAATGGTGGCACAGCCTTTTAAAATATTTTGCAGTTGGTGGGCTACGTCCTAAAGATTGCTTGGAAGATTTTGCAGGTTCCATCATGCCCAGTCTCTCGATTCCGTGCTCCAGGAAGAGATATCCGAGATATATTTTTTACCTTGCGAGTCAAGCCAACTGATGAGTGGTCGCAGATGTATGTGCTGCCAGAGAGGTTTCTTTCCCATGATTCTATTTGACCCAATAAGGATCTTTCATCCATTTCCAGGAATCCAGGTGAGATGACTTTGAATGAGAGGAATGTAGGCAGAAATAAGCTTCCATATTGATGAACCACTGCTCAGGGAGTGTTGTTGATCTAAACACCTGAGACTGTCCCCTGCTAGGTATTTATTCAGAATAATTGTTTTCCACCATTCTTTTCTTCCAGAAATAAGATTTCATAAAACATTTGCTCCCATTGCCAAGTTGGAGAGGCTAGGATATTTTATGCCCATGCCTCCATTTTTCTAAGGGTGTTTTACAATATCCCAATTTACAAGATGGATTTTTTTTTAGTTTGTTTTCCCTCCTTTCGAGAGAAAGCGTCGTAGGAGACGGGAGATTGAGGATTTGATGCTCTGAGGTGCAAGGAGAGAGGAGAATTGAAAAATGGGGAGAGAAGAGAGGACTAATTTTATTAGCACAGTTCAATCCGCAAGATTGATCCGAAAGGCTCCCCTATGCTCCAACTTGCTTTTGAATTTTTCTAGGATTTGGCTCCAAGCTGAATTGGGAAGATATTTGAGATAAATTGCGATGCCCAAGTATTTGAAGGTTTTCCATTTGTCAATGAGAGGAAAACAAAATATTTTTTCTATTAGGTGAGAAGTTCTTGTGGGAGTGTTCCAGGCATAGACATTGGATTTGGCACTATTTATGAGGGCCCTCGAGGCTTGAGTAAAATTTTCCAGAGAAGTTTTGAATCTCTTAGCCATGAAAATGGAGGCACCTCTAATGAGGAGAGTGTGATCAAAGAATTGGGAGTGGTTTATTCTCTTTGTCCCTCGAGCTATTTTGATGCCAGGGATGGCTTTGGAGGCTCGATCCTTTTCCATCTGCCTACCAAGAGTTTCTTCCATAATTATGTAGAGGAGGGGGGAAAGATGGCAGCCTTGCCTCAACCCTTTGGATCTTTTGAAAAAATTTGTTGGGAACCCGTTGATCAGAGGAGCTATCCAAGGCGTGGAGATACAGGATGAGACCCAAGCTATGAATTCTGAACTAAATCCAAATTTCCTCAAAACTACAAACAAAAAAGTGTGCCTCACCCTATCAAAAGCATTGGCCATATCAATTTTGATAATCATTCCTTGGTCTCCTTGTTCCCTGTTGGAGTGTATGGCTTCTTGGACCAAAATGATGTTGTCTATCATTTTCCGTTTTTCAACAAAACCACTTTGGTTTGAGGAGATGAGCTTATGTAAAAGAGGCTTAATTCGGTTGGCTATGACTTTAGTGATGAGTTTGTAGGATACATTGCATAAGGATATGTGTCTAAATCTTGAGAAGGAGGAAGGGTTGGAGTCCTTTGGAATTAGTGCCAGAAAGGTGGAATTTGTACTACCCCCCAGCTTTGTAGTTTTCTAGACATACTGGATCATCCTCGGGAGATATTTTTTAATTATGTGCCAACATTTTTGATAAAAGTGGGTGCTGAAGCCATTTGGTCCTAGAGATTTGTTTGGGTGAAGTTGAAATAAGGCCTCATAGAGTTCTTTTTCTGTAACCTCCTGATTTATATTGGAATTATCCTCCTGATAGACGATGGTCGAGATATTTAGCAACAAATCCTCTTGTATGTTGAGATTTACAATTCCTTCCTCAGTTAGAAGTTGTTCAAAATGATTTTTGGCTTCTTCTTGAATTTCCTGGAAGTCACTTGTTTTCGTTCCATATTCTTTTGTGATCTCCTTCACCTTCTTCCTCCAGAGTCTAGCTTTGGTTTGTCTCTAAAAGAATCTTGTGTTTCTATCTCCTGAGTTGAGCCAAAGACTTCGCGATTTGAGCCTCCAAGTTTCCTCCTCCGAGTGGAGGATTTTTTGATAGTCTATGAAGTCCTGTTGTTCTTTGAGAAGAAGAGAGTGGGTGGGGAGCCTCTCTTCCATTTCCTTGTTTTTCTTGTTTTTTGCTTCCTGATATTTCTCTTTGGTGTTTTTCGCCCAGTGTTTGAGGGTCAATTTGACTCTTTTTAATTTTTTTTCCCATATGTATTTTGGAGAGCCTTGAATCCAACAGCTCGAGGCATATGTGGCAATATAAAAAAAGTTTGGATCCAAGATCCATAGGTGGTTGAATATGAAGGGGATGGGGCCAAAATTTTCAGGAGGGGAAAGAGTAAGGGTGACAGGTCAATGATCAGAGCTATTCCAGGGGAGAATGAGAGAGGAGGGGGAAAAGGACTTTCCAGGGAAGGAACTGCTTAAGAGAAAGCAATCCAGGCGAGCGGTGATGTGCCCAGGCACTAACCTTCTGTTCGACCAAGTGAAGCGGTTGTTAGAAGGATTTATGTCGATTAAATGAAAAGAGGATATGAGATCCTTGAGATGATCATGAGTGGGGTCCCGTACTCGGGTACCACCTTTTTTTTTATTTAGGATGAAAGGTTGTTTTGAGGTCTCTAGCTATTATGAGATCCTTGGAATCAAGACTCCCTTGTAGATTTTGGAGGGAGGACCAACAATCTATTTTTTCTTGATAAATAACATGCATATACACATTAATGACATTCAAAGTCTTACCTGTAGGAATATGGAGAAGGGAAGTTCTGATCCAGTGCATTGTAGAGTGCCAATTTTGAAGAGAGAATAGATTAGGATTCCACAGGGTGTAGATTCCCCCCAAGGCTCCTCTTGCACTGACTACCACGCCTTTTCATGATCTCCAGATGTAGTTTCTTTCCTGAAGGATATCATTATCCTTCCTTTTAGTCTCCTGGAGCATAAGTACATTAGGGTTTTTTTCTTTAATTAGGTCATGTATTAGCGAGAGCTTGTGTCATCTCCCTAGTCCTCTGCAGTTCCAGGAGATTGTTTTTATCATTTAGAAGGCTTGGAGTTTCCCCCTTTTTGGGGGTTGGGTCCATTTTGATTCCTGGTTTGTTTTGTTTCTTTCCTAGAATGTTGATCCAAAGTTGTTTGCTTCCCGAGTTCTATTTCCTTCCTGGCAGAATCTTCCCTCTTGTGAAGATTTGATTTTCTTCATACTTTTCTGATGGGGGATTCATGGGTATCTGAGTCTGAGCCTTCTTCCAAGATTTGTTTTAGTTCTCCATACTTGGGGAGAGAAGAAGGGTGAGGAGGATAAGGCGGTGTTGAGGGAAGGAGAGGAGGCACAGGGGGATGGGTTAGAGGGGCGATATGCAAAGGAGTGATCTGAGCCAAGGGGGGCGACTCCACTTGGGGTGGATCTTGAGTCGAGATTGGAATGGAAGATTCTAGATCTTGGGATGAAGTAGGTAAAGGTGGCGTGGGGGTGGATTTAGGGTTCATACCATGACATTGCTATTTTTTCCTTTTAGGCTGCTGCCACTGTTCAGATTCTTCAGGTGGGCTTTCAGGGGGGGACTTGGGACAATTCTTTGTAAAGTGTCCATATTCATGGCATTTTTTGCATTTGAAAAGAAGTTGTTCATAGTCAACTTCTTGCAGATAGGTCCATTTATCCAGGGTGAGATTAATAGCTTCAGGAAAGCCTTTTTCCAGATCTACTTCTACACATATTCATGCACATGCTTGAATACCATCTTTAGCTTCTGCTCGATCTATATATTTCCCTAGGGTATTACCTATAGAACAAATAGCTTCATTATTCCAACAATGCAGAGGAAGGAAGGGGAGGCGAACCCAAACTGGAATTGCATTAGGAATATNCTTTGCGTGCATGGTTTATGATAATATTAGAGTCACTGATCACTGAGAGGGAGTGTATGCTCAAGATTTTATCAAGAATAAGACCTTGTTATAGATAATAAGCTTCGTCTTGGTTATTGGTTGCAATTCCAAGGCTCCGGTGGAAGGAGAGTGCTTGATTTCCTCGTGGGAAAATGATGAGCCCTCCGACTCTTGCCACCCCGAGGTTTCCTTTTAAATCTCCATCGAAGTAGAGAATGTGTGTCTGTTTCTCATTGCACCATTGTAAGAATTCAAAATCTTCATGAATCTTCCAGGAGGATCTCGAAGGAGAGGGGGGATGGATAGTGTAAGGAATGGAGGGGAGAAAAGAGTAGATCTAGTTAGATTCTAAGGTGGAGGTGGGGGTGAAGGAGAAGGGTTTGGGCTTGGAAAGAAATAATTCAACCAAGAGGCCTATGTATTTTTTAGCTACAATATTAGGGGGAGAGCAAAGGTTGGAGAAGATGATTCTATTTCTGGCGAGCCAAAGCTTCCAACAAATGTACTTTGGTAGGGCTTTGAATAAGTCTTTGAAGAGCAGCTTATTCTTGAAGGAACCTCGATAAAGGGAAAGCCAATTTGAGAGGAGCTCTCTGGGTTGAGACGACCATATGATTTTGTTATAGAGGCTTTAGAGAGCTATTTTTCAGACTGAGATAGCAAAAGGGCAGAGAAGGAAGATATGCTAAGAGGTTTCCATCACATTTCGACAAAGCTCACATCTAAAGGGCCCGTGTATGTTCCTTTTGAGATATTTTCCCTTGTTAGTACTTTTCCATGTGCTACTAACTAGCAAAACGAGTTTACCTTGGGTGGACTATCATTGTTCCAGAGGGAATTCCAGATTTTATCTTTGGGGGAGAGATCCACTTGGGAGAGGAGTTGTGAATATCCTTGCTTAACGGAGTAAATTCCATTTCCCCATTCTCTCTTGTCTTTTAGTGTATTGAAAATGGTGGCACAACCTTTTAAAATATTTTGCAGTTGGTGGGCTACGTCCTGAAGATTACTTGGAAGATTTTGCAGGTTCCATCATGCCCAGTCTCTCGATTCCGCGCTCCAGGAAGAGATATCCGAGATATATTTTTTACCTTGCGAGTCAAGCCAGCTGATGAGTGGTCGCAGATGTATGTGCTGCCAGAGAGGTTTCTTTCCCATGATTCTATTTGACCCAATAAGGATCTTTCATCCGTTTCCAGGAATCCAGGTGAGATGACTTTGAATGAGAGGAATGGAGGCAGAAAGAAGCTTCCATATTGATGAACCACTGCTCAGGGAGTGTTGTTGATCTAAACACCTGAGACTGTCCCCTGCTAGGTATTTATTCAGAATAATTGTTTTCCACCATTCTTTTCTTCCAGAAATAAGATTTCATAAAACATTTGCTCCCATTGCCAAGTTGGAGAGGCTAGGATATTTTATGCCCATGCCTCCATTTTTCTAAGGGTGTTTTACAATATCCCAATTTACAAGATGGATTTTTTTTTAGTTTGTTTTCCCTCCTTTCGAGAGAAAGCGTCGTAGGAGACGGGAGATTGAGGATTTGATGCTCTGAGGTGCAAGGAGAGAGGAGAATTGAAAAATGGGGAGAGAAGAGAGGACTAATTTTATTAGCACAGTTCAATCCGCAAGATTGATCCGAAAGGCTCCCCTATGCTCCAACTTGCTTTTGAATTTTTCTAGGATTTGGCTCCAAGCTGAATTGGGAAGATATTTGAGATAAATTGCGATGCCCAAGTATTTGAAGGTTTTCCATTTGTCAATGAGAGGAAAACAAAATATTTTTTCTATTAGGTGAGAAGTTCTTGTGGGAGTGTTCCAGGCATAGACATTGGATTTGGCACTATTTATGAGGGCCCTCGAGGCTTGAGTAAAATTTTCCAGAGAAGTTTTGAATCTCTTAGCCATGAAAATGGAGGCACCTCTAATGAGGAGAGTGTGATCAAAGAATTGGGAGTGGTTTATTCTCTTTGTCCCTCGAGCTATTTTGATGCCAGGGATGGCTTTGGAGGCTCGATCCTTTTCCATCTGCCTACCAAGAGTTTCTTCCATAATTATGTAGAGGAGGGGGGAAAGATGGCAGCCTTGCCTCAACCCTTTGGATCTTTTGAAAAAATTTGTTGGGAACCCGTTGATCAGAGGAGCTATCCAAGGCGTGGAGATACAGGATGAGACCCAAGCTATGAATTCTGAACTAAATCCAAATTTCCTCAAAACTACAAACAAAAAAGTGTGCCTCACCCTATCAAAAGCATTGGCCATATCAATTTTGATAATCATTCCTTGGTCTCCTTGTTCCCTGTTGGAGTGTATGGCTTCTTGGACCAAAATGATGTTGTCTATCATTTTCCGTTTTTCAACAAAACCACTTTGGTTTGAGGAGATGAGCTTATGTAAAAGAGGCTTAATTCGGTTGGCTATGACTTTAGTGATGAGTTTGTAGGATACATTGCATAAGGATATGTGTCTAAATCTTGAGAAGGAGGAAGGGTTGGAGTCCTTTGGAATTAGTGCCAGAAAGGTGGAATTTGTACTACCCCCCAGCTTTGTAGTTTTCTAGACATACTGGATCATCCTCGGGAGATATTTTTTAATTATGTGCCAACATTTTTGATAAAAGTGGGTGCTGAAGCCATTTGGTCCTAGAGATTTGTTTGGGTGAAGTTGAAATAAGGCCTCATAGAGTTCTTTTTCTGTAACCTCCTGATTTATATTGGAATTATCCTCCTGATAGACGATGGTCGAGATATTTAGCAACAAATCCTCTTGTATGTTGAGATTTACAATTCCTTCCTCAGTTAGAAGTTGTTCAAAATGATTTTTGGCTTCTTCTTGAATTTCCTGGAAGTCACTTGTTTTCGTTCCATATTCTTTTGTGATCTCCTTCACCTTCTTCCTCCAGAGTCTAGCTTTGGTTTGTCTCTAAAAGAATCTTGTGTTTCTATCTCCTGAGTTGAGCCAAAGACTTCGCGATTTGAGCCTCCAAGTTTCCTCCTCCGAGTGGAGGATTTTTTGATAGTCTATGAAGTCCTGTTGTTCTTTGAGAAGAAGAGAGTGGGTGGGGAGCCTCTCTTCCATTTCCTTGTTTTTCTTGTTTTTTGCTTCCTGATATTTCTCTTTGGTGTTTTTCGCCCAGTGTTTGAGGGTCAATTTGACTCTTTTTAATTTTTTTTCCCATATGTATTTTGGAGAGCCTTGAATCCAACAGCTCGAGGCATATGTGGCAATATAAAAAAAGTTTGGATCCAAGATCCATAGGTGGTTGAATATGAAGGGGATGGGGCCAAAATTTTCAGGAGGGGAAAGAGTAAGGGTGACAGGTCAATGATCAGAGCTATTCCAGGGGAGAATGAGAGAGGAGGGGGAAAAGGACTTTCCAGGGAAGGAACTGCTTAAGAGAAAGCAATCCAGGCGAGCGGTGATGTGCCCAGGCACTAACCTTCTGTTCGACCAAGTGAAGCGGTTGTTAGAAGGATTTATGTCGATTAAATGAAAAGAGGATATGAGATCCTTGAGATGATCATGAGTGGGGTCCCGTACTCGGGTACCACCTTTTTTTTTATTTAGGATGAAAGGTTGTTTTGAGGTCTCTAGCTATTATGAGATCCTTGGAATCAAGACTCCCTTGTAGATTTTGGAGGGAGGACCAACAATCTATTTTTTCTTGATAAATAACATGCATATACACATTAATGACATTCAAAGTCTTACCTGTAGGAATATGGAGAAGGGAAGTTCTGATCCAGTGCATTGTAGAGTGCCAATTTTGAAGAGAGAATAGATTAGGATTCCACAGGGTGTAGATTCCCCCCAAGGCTCCTCTTGCACTGACTACCACGCCTTTTCATGATCTCCAGATGTAGTTTCTTTCCTGAAGGATATCATTATCCTTCCTTTTAGTCTCCTGGAGCATAAGTACATTAGGGTTTTTTTCTTTAATTAGGTCATGTATTAGCGAGAGCTTGTGTCATCTCCCTAGTCCTCTGCAGTTCCAGGAGATTGTTTTTATCATTTAGAAGGCTTGGAGTTTCCCCCTTTTTGGGGGTTGGGTCCATTTTGATTCCTGGTTTGTTTTGTTTCTTTCCTAGAATGTTGATCCAAAGTTGTTTGCTTCCCGAGTTCTATTTCCTTCCTGGCAGAATCTTCCCTCTTGTGAAGATTTGATTTTCTTCATACTTTTCTGATGGGGGATTCATGGGTATCTGAGTCTGAGCCTTCTTCCAAGATTTGTTTTAGTTCTCCATACTTGGGGAGAGAAGAAGGGTGAGGAGGATAAGGCGGTGTTGAGGGAAGGAGAGGAGGCACAGGGGGATGGGTTAGAGGGGCGATATGCAAAGGAGTGATCTGAGCCAAGGGGGGCGACTCCACTTGGGGTGGATCTTGAGTCGAGATTGGAATGGAAGATTCTAGATCTTGGGATGAAGTAGGTAAAGGTGGCGTGGGGGTGGATTTAGGGTTCATACCATGACATTGCTATTTTTTCCTTTTAGGCTGCTGCCACTGTTCAGATTCTTCAGGTGGGCTTTCAGGGGGGGACTTGGGACAATTCTTTGTAAAGTGTCCATATTCATGGCATTTTTTGCATTTGAAAAGAAGTTGTTCATAGTCAACTTCTTGCAGATAGGTCCATTTATCCAGGGTGAGATTAATAGCTTCAGGAAAGCCTTTTTCCAGATCTACTTCTACACATATTCATGCACATGCTTGAATACCATCTTTAGCTTCTGCTCGATCTATATATTTCCCTAGGGTATTACCTATAGAACAAATAGCTTCATTATTCCAACAATGCAGAGGAAGGAAGGGGAGGCGAACCCAAACTGGAATTGCATTAGGAATATCGTTCTCGAGGCTAAAATATGGGGTTTAGATATCGAGATACATACCTCTGGATCCCATGAAATACGGTCCACTTCTGAAGATGAGGTCGCGATATGATTTATCTTCGAAGAGAAAGGCAAAGAAGCCTCTTCCACACAGAAAGTGCGAAAGGTTACCTTTCAGGTGGGGTTTCCAGTTCGTGTCGATCCAGATCGCCATAGCCCGCGGAGAGGACTAGATTCCCGTAAACTGCCCTATGAGTGCATGGTCTGCAAATTTTAGGGTGAGAGATCTAGAGATACCTTGGATCTAGACCGAGGGGATTTTATCTAGCTTTTTCATGAACTTCGGAGGGGTTTTCTTGTTTGTCTTGGGAAGAGAGGCGACGAGAGAGGAAAAGGTTGCAGCATCCAGAGAGGAGGGAGAGGGAGGCGACAAGGAGTCGGGGCCCCCCGAGGCCCCTCCCAGAGTGAAGGGCATGCATGGGGAGAAATGGGGGGGAGGATGCACATCAGGGAGAGAACAAGAGAGACGATTTTACCCTCAATACTGTCCAAATGAATAACCTTGATGAGTAATACACAGTAATTATTCACACTGAAATTCATAATGTATATTTTCATGATATCATATGTACTATATGTTGGTTTGATTTCATGAATACATCAAAAAATTCAAAAATTGATGCCATCAATAAATTCATCCTTTACAATTCGGAGGCAACACAATCATGGGTCACATTGTATGAACAAAAGAGGAGGAAATGGGAAAGTGACAGGAAATAATTGAGACAGTTGAATGATAGAAGTATGCCTTATCCTGATCATTTAAAAGAAAATATGCCAATGATATGACCCAATAGTTGGGTTGTTGACCAAGTCAAAGAGAAATATGGTGCATCTGGTCATTCCCCGCGTGAAGAAGAGGATGCACTAAACATAGGGATTGGTTGCATCAACACAGTAATAATCTTTTTGTGTACATAATTTTTAACTTTGTAATGCACATTTGAATTGTAAGTACATCTATATTTTTTTTATTTTAATGGTCGAGATATTAGACACATATTGACATTGTGATTTGTTCACTTTTTTATAGGTTCATTTGTTCCCATCTATGTGGGAATATGGACATCATTTTTGCACAAAGGATGTTGATGATGGACACATGACACAAGACTTTGGAGTGGAAGTTGAGTTCGACCAATCTAGTTGTGCTAGCCACCGCGATCAAAAAACCATACAGGGGAAGTTAGGTTACATCAGAAAGATACAAAAGATCATTTGAGTGGACTTGTCTTCTTTCCAATGTGTTATTTTTAGGTGCAAGTGGAGGGACACCTTTGATTAGAATACTGTAAAAGAATATCATGTAGTGGGATGATATGTATCAACTCTAAAAATATGTGGGACAAAGCTAAGGAGACTTATGTTTTCCCAAAACACTACAACCAAGTGTTTTTTTACCCAGATGTGTTGGATAGGGATCAATGGTTTGTATTAAGACATGACCCTAGATCAAAACATATTTTTGAGAACAACAATGTTATCATGCCAAGCGAGAAAGATAATGAGGATGATGACAACAGAGAGTGATATGTACATGTTTTATTTCATCTTTAATATTGTTCTTGCATATTTTTATTATACTCTTTATTTCACTAATTATATTGTTTTTTATTCATCTTCTGGCAGAGGAAATGTTAAGTTAATTATAACAAATCTTTGAACAATTTTAGTTGGTTAACAATCAGTTTGATGTGTAATGTGTTTGTCTTTCAAATTATTTNAAGCTTCCATATTGATGAACCACTGCTCAGGGAGTGTTGTTGATCTAAACACCTGAGACTGTCCCCTGCTAGGTATTTATTCAGAATAATTGTTTTCCACCATTCTTTTCTTCCAGAAATAAGATTTCATAAAACATTTGCTCCCATTGCCAAGTTGGAGAGGCTAGGATATTTTATGCCCATGCCTCCATTTTTCTAAGGGTGTTTTACAATATCCCAATTTACAAGATGGATTTTTTTTTAGTTTGTTTTCCCTCCTTTCGAGAGAAAGCGTCGTAGGAGACGGGAGATTGAGGATTTGATGCTCTGAGGTGCAAGGAGAGAGGAGAATTGAAAAATGGGGAGAGAAGAGAGGACTAATTTTATTAGCACAGTTCAATCCGCAAGATTGATCCGAAAGGCTCCCCTATGCTCCAACTTGCTTTTGAATTTTTCTAGGATTTGGCTCCAAGCTGAATTGGGAAGATATTTGAGATAAATTGCGATGCCCAAGTATTTGAAGGTTTTCCATTTGTCAATGAGAGGAAAACAAAATATTTTTTCTATTAGGTGAGAAGTTCTTGTGGGAGTGTTCCAGGCATAGACATTGGATTTGGCACTATTTATGAGGGCCCTCGAGGCTTGAGTAAAATTTTCCAGAGAAGTTTTGAATCTCTTAGCCATGAAAATGGAGGCACCTCTAATGAGGAGAGTGTGATCAAAGAATTGGGAGTGGTTTATTCTCTTTGTCCCTCGAGCTATTTTGATGCCAGGGATGGCTTTGGAGGCTCGATCCTTTTCCATCTGCCTACCAAGAGTTTCTTCCATAATTATGTAGAGGAGGGGGGAAAGATGGCAGCCTTGCCTCAACCCTTTGGATCTTTTGAAAAAATTTGTTGGGAACCCGTTGATCAGAGGAGCTATCCAAGGCGTGGAGATACAGGATGAGACCCAAGCTATGAATTCTGAACTAAATCCAAATTTCCTCAAAACTACAAACAAAAAAGTGTGCCTCACCCTATCAAAAGCATTGGCCATATCAATTTTGATAATCATTCCTTGGTCTCCTTGTTCCCTGTTGGAGTGTATGGCTTCTTGGACCAAAATGATGTTGTCTATCATTTTCCGTTTTTCAACAAAACCACTTTGGTTTGAGGAGATGAGCTTATGTAAAAGAGGCTTAATTCGGTTGGCTATGACTTTAGTGATGAGTTTGTAGGATACATTGCATAAGGATATGTGTCTAAATCTTGAGAAGGAGGAAGGGTTGGAGTCCTTTGGAATTAGTGCCAGAAAGGTGGAATTTGTACTACCCCCCAGCTTTGTAGTTTTCTAGACATACTGGATCATCCTCGGGAGATATTTTTTAATTATGTGCCAACATTTTTGATAAAAGTGGGTGCTGAAGCCATTTGGTCCTAGAGATTTGTTTGGGTGAAGTTGAAATAAGGCCTCATAGAGTTCTTTTTCTGTAACCTCCTGATTTATATTGGAATTATCCTCCTGATAGACGATGGTCGAGATATTTAGCAACAAATCCTCTTGTATGTTGAGATTTACAATTCCTTCCTCAGTTAGAAGTTGTTCAAAATGATTTTTGGCTTCTTCTTGAATTTCCTGGAAGTCACTTGTTTTCGTTCCATATTCTTTTGTGATCTCCTTCACCTTCTTCCTCCAGAGTCTAGCTTTGGTTTGTCTCTAAAAGAATCTTGTGTTTCTATCTCCTGAGTTGAGCCAAAGACTTCGCGATTTGAGCCTCCAAGTTTCCTCCTCCGAGTGGAGGATTTTTTGATAGTCTATGAAGTCCTGTTGTTCTTTGAGAAGAAGAGAGTGGGTGGGGAGCCTCTCTTCCATTTCCTTGTTTTTCTTGTTTTTTGCTTCCTGATATTTCTCTTTGGTGTTTTTCGCCCAGTGTTTGAGGGTCAATTTGACTCTTTTTAATTTTTTTTCCCATATGTATTTTGGAGAGCCTTGAATCCAACAGCTCGAGGCATATGTGGCAATATAAAAAAAGTTTGGATCCAAGATCCATAGGTGGTTGAATATGAAGGGGATGGGGCCAAAATTTTCAGGAGGGGAAAGAGTAAGGGTGACAGGTCAATGATCAGAGCTATTCCAGGGGAGAATGAGAGAGGAGGGGGAAAAGGACTTTCCAGGGAAGGAACTGCTTAAGAGAAAGCAATCCAGGCGAGCGGTGATGTGCCCAGGCACTAACCTTCTGTTCGACCAAGTGAAGCGGTTGTTAGAAGGATTTATGTCGATTAAATGAAAAGAGGATATGAGATCCTTGAGATGATCATGAGTGGGGTCCCGTACTCGGGTACCACCTTTTTTTTTATTTAGGATGAAAGGTTGTTTTGAGGTCTCTAGCTATTATGAGATCCTTGGAATCAAGACTCCCTTGTAGATTTTGGAGGGAGGACCAACAATCTATTTTTTCTTGATAAATAACATGCATATACACATTAATGACATTCAAAGTCTTACCTGTAGGAATATGGAGAAGGGAAGTTCTGATCCAGTGCATTGTAGAGTGCCAATTTTGAAGAGAGAATAGATTAGGATTCCACAGGGTGTAGATTCCCCCCAAGGCTCCTCTTGCACTGACTACCACGCCTTTTCATGATCTCCAGATGTAGTTTCTTTCCTGAAGGATATCATTATCCTTCCTTTTAGTCTCCTGGAGCATAAGTACATTAGGGTTTTTTTCTTTAATTAGGTCATGTATTAGCGAGAGCTTGTGTCATCTCCCTAGTCCTCTGCAGTTCCAGGAGATTGTTTTTATCATTTAGAAGGCTTGGAGTTTCCCCCTTTTTGGGGGTTGGGTCCATTTTGATTCCTGGTTTGTTTTGTTTCTTTCCTAGAATGTTGATCCAAAGTTGTTTGCTTCCCGAGTTCTATTTCCTTCCTGGCAGAATCTTCCCTCTTGTGAAGATTTGATTTTCTTCATACTTTTCTGATGGGGGATTCATGGGTATCTGAGTCTGAGCCTTCTTCCAAGATTTGTTTTAGTTCTCCATACTTGGGGAGAGAAGAAGGGTGAGGAGGATAAGGCGGTGTTGAGGGAAGGAGAGGAGGCACAGGGGGATGGGTTAGAGGGGCGATATGCAAAGGAGTGATCTGAGCCAAGGGGGGCGACTCCACTTGGGGTGGATCTTGAGTCGAGATTGGAATGGAAGATTCTAGATCTTGGGATGAAGTAGGTAAAGGTGGCGTGGGGGTGGATTTAGGGTTCATACCATGACATTGCTATTTTTTCCTTTTAGGCTGCTGCCACTGTTCAGATTCTTCAGGTGGGCTTTCAGGGGGGGACTTGGGACAATTCTTTGTAAAGTGTCCATATTCATGGCATTTTTTGCATTTGAAAAGAAGTTGTTCATAGTCAACTTCTTGCAGATAGGTCCATTTATCCAGGGTGAGATTAATAGCTTCAGGAAAGCCTTTTTCCAGATCTACTTCTACACATATTCATGCACATGCTTGAATACCATCTTTAGCTTCTGCTCGATCTATATATTTCCCTAGGGTATTACCTATAGAACAAATAGCTTCATTATTCCAACAATGCAGAGGAAGGAAGGGGAGGCGAACCCAAACTGGAATTGCATTAGGAATATTGTTCTCGAGGCTAAAATCTGGGGTTTAGATACTGAGATACATACCTCTGGATCCCATGAAATACGGTCCACTTCTGAAGATGAGGTCGCGATATGATTTATCTTCGAAGAGAAAGGCAAAGAAGCCTCTTCCACACAAAAAGTGCGAAAGGTTACCTTTCAGGTGGGGTTTCCAGTTCGTGTCGATCCAGATCGCCATAGCCCGCGGAGAGGGCTAGATTCCCGTAAACTGCCCTATGAGTGCATGGTCTGCAAATTTTAGGGTGAGGGATCTAGAGCTACCTTGGATATAGACCGAGGGGATTTTATCTAGCTTTTTCACGAACTTCGGAGGGGTTTTCTTGTTTGTCTTGGGAAGAGAGGCGATGAGAGAGGAAAAGGTTGCAGCATCCAGAGAGGAGGGAGAGGGAGGTGGCAAGGAGTCGGGCCCCCCCGAGGCCCCTCCCAGAGTGAAGGGCATGCATGGGGAGAAAGGGGGGGAGGATGCACATCAGGGAGAGAACAAGAGAGACGATTTTACCCTCAATACTGTCCAAATGAATAACCTTGATGAGTAATACACAGTAATTATTCACACTGAAATTCATAATGTATATTTTCATGATATCATATGTACTATATGTTGGTTTGATTTCATGAATACATCAAAAAATTCAAAAATTGATGCCATCAATAAATTCATCCTTTACAATTCGGAGGCAACACAATCATGGGTCACATTGTATGAACAAAAGAGGAGGAAATGGGAAAGTGACAGGAAATAATTGAGACAGTTGAATGATAGAAGTATGCCTTATCCTGATCATTTAAAAGAAAATATGCCAATGATATGACCCAATAGTTGGGTTGTTGACCAAGTCAAAGAGAAATATGGTGCATCTGGTCATTCCCCGCGTGAAGAAGAGGATGCACTAAACATAGGGATTGGTTGCATCAACACAGTAATAATCTTTTTGTGTACATAATTTTTAACTTTGTAATGCACATTTGAATTGTAAGTACATCTATATTTTTTTTATTTTAATGGTCGAGATATTAGACACATATTGACATTGTGATTTGTTCACTTTTTTATAGGTTCATTTGTTCCCATCTATGTGGGAATATGGACATCATTTTTGCACAAAGGATGTTGATGATGGACACATGACACAAGACTTTGGAGTGGAAGTTGAGTTCGACCAATCTAGTTGTGCTAGCCACCGCGATCAAAAAACCATACAGGGGAAGTTAGGTTACATCAGAAAGATACAAAAGATCATTTGAGTGGACTTGTCTTCTTTCCAATGTGTTATTTTTAGGTGCAAGTGGAGGGACACCTTTGATTAGAATACTGTAAAAGAATATCATGTAGTGGGATGATATGTATCAACTCTAAAAATATGTGGGACAAAGCTAAGGAGACTTATGTTTTCCCAAAACACTACAACCAAGTGTTTTTTTACCCAGATGTGTTGGATAGGGATCAATGGTTTGTATTAAGACATGACCCTAGATCAAAACATATTTTTGAGAACAACAATGTTATCATGCCAAGCGAGAAAGATAATGAGGATGATGACAACAGAGAGTGATATGTACATGTTTTATTTCATCTTTAATATTGTTCTTGCATATTTTTATTATACTCTTTATTTCACTAATTATATTGTTTTTTATTCATCTTCTGGCAGAGGAAATGTTAAGTTAATTATAACAAATCTTTGAACAATTTTAGTTGGTTAACAATCAGTTTGATGTGTAATGTGTTTGTCTTTCAAATTATTTTTGATTGCATGGTACGATTTTTATTTGAACATATTTATATGTCGTTTCATATATTTAAAAGTGTTTCATCTTCTTTAAGTATTTCCAATTATGAAATCCTGAAAAAATGTTAAATGTCCAGTTGAACTTTTAATGGGATATGAAATTGTACTTTTTATGTTGATATAATTATATGTAATGTTATGATTGATATTCATGTTTAATAGTACAACATTTTTGAGGATATGTTTACATGATGATTCAAAAACTGAGTTTATGTTCATTTATTTTGTAGATTTATAAGTAAGATTAACAAAAAATGTGGTTTATAATTAAAAAATTAAATTTATAACATGATTTTGTGATCATTTGGTTTTTAACTAAAGTAGTGTTTGTTAGTTTACATATTTTTATCATTGATTTTGAAAATATTTATAAAATTATGCCCCCAATGTTGAGTAAAACCACAATTAATGAAGTAATATTTTAAATTTTGATAGTAATCGACTTATGAAATAATGACAAAAATAACAATAGGAAGATTAGAATCCATAAAATTTTAAAGACAATAAAATGATTATCATTGGAGACCATAACTTTTTTATAATAACATTTTTAAGTGTAGAAGAGTCTATTGAAAAAGAGTGATTAGTACAATGGAAATTAATATTTATTCATATGTAATTTGTTTTTTGAATTTTTTTTAGTTAGAATGAATGTGTATAATGAACTATCTATGCAATTGTAGTTTCAATTTTATAATTATAGTTTCAACCATATTGAACTTTTTAATTTATAAAAATAAACATGATGATGATAACCATCTTATAACAAACATAAACACCATCTAAAATACACATTTATATTCGCTAGCTAACATCATCTAATTATATTTATCTGTAGCACATATAAATGTCATTAATTAGCTAACATGCATATCTAATAATTTAACACGACAACATCATTGTGATCACATCTAACAAAAGAAAAGCATTTTCTAACATCATCATCACACACATCTAACAAGCATCATTTAACATACACATCTATCAAGCACATTTAACATCCAAATATAACATGACCTAACAATATACACATCAACATCAACATATAAATTAAATACACCATCAACATGATCAATAGAAAAAAAACACCATATATATATATATATATATATA
>JZKD02S2069311.1:13889-27327 GCA_000966675.3 Picea glauca | reverse complement strand
GCCCCCCAAAACCTCCATTGGCAATCATGATTTGAAAGTTGTTGATTGCATGGATATAACAATGGGTTCCTTGGGAAATACGATGATGAATAAAATTATGAGTGTTGCCACTGACAATTAAAATGATGACCTTTCAATTCTTAATGTAGTCAATGAGCTTGAGGGTTTGGGGAGCAGAGAAGCCAGTGAGAGCATTCAATGAAATGACTGGTTCTACTTCTAGTGGTTCAACGGGTGGAGTAATATCAGTTGGCTTGGGTAATTCTGTCATAGGGGGGGTCTTGATCTCTCCTTCAAAAACATCCTTAGAGATGGACATAAACAACTTTTTTCCTTACACTTGTGCCCTGTAAAATATTTGTCATCAGAATTATAACAAAGACCCTTGAGTTGGCATTCTGCCATTTCAGCCCGAGTTAATTTATGGATCTTAAGGAGAGTGGGAGGAGGGGTGGGGTTGGTAGGTCGAGTGCGAGGAATAAAGGAAGGTTTTTGGGTCTGAGAAAAGACAATATTTTGGGATTCCTTAACATGTTGAGTAGTTTCCAACCAAGTTTGAGGGAGATCCATGAGGACCTGGGCTTTATTTTCACCTTTGAGGCCATTGATAAAACATTACCAAAAGAAGGCATCAAACATGCCCTCCATTCTGAAAGTCAAGTGTTCAAAGGAAGATATAAAGTCTTCCATCGTACCATATTGCTTCAACTTATTCAAATGGGAAAGATAGTGGGTGTCAGTGTCAAAGCGTTCATATAGCTATGCCACAAACTATGTCCAAGCAACATACCCTCGATGTGTCTTTTTTATGCCATTGCCACCATTGCCAGCGTTCTTGATCCAAACAGAGGACACCATAATGAAGTTTGGTCAGAGCATCAGTAATGCCATGCAAGGAGAAATAATGTTCCATTTGAGTTACCCAACTTGTGGGATCTGATCCATCAAATTCATTCACCTCAACTTAGGGAAGACGAGTGTCATGAGGAAGGGAGTTGGAATGAAAGGCCATATTATGGGAATATTTCTCACCTTCAGAGTGGGAAGGTTGTTTAAGGGAGGGAGAGCCATGGGATTGTTTCAACCACTGGGTAAGGGAGGCCAATTCACCATTAACATCGTCCAATTCGCATGTAACTTTAGCCTTGAAGGTTTCCAAGTGGGTATTGGTGGAGGCAAGTTTAGAGTTCATTCTTTGGATGTATGCCTTGTTATGTTTGGATTCATCTTGTAGGTGAAGTAATTATTGGTTGTGAGTGTTGTCCATGGGTGAATGAGGGGTACATAGGAGAAGTGGGTCCACAGAAAAAAGAGTGAAAAATGATATATATGATTGTATTCAATGTGAAAAGAGGAATGCAATGAGATAGGTGTCAAATAAGGGTGTCATTAAGGGGTCAGGTCCACGTGAAAAAAAGGGTTGAAAATGATAGGTACCACTGCGATCAGGGTGAAGAGAATAATCTAATGGGATAGGTCTCAAATAATGGGGCGGGAAGGACCCAGACTTGTTTTTTAACTCTTGAGGAGTTATACTCTGATATGAATAATACTCCAATGGCAGAATGCCAAAATTCTTAATAAGAAAAAAACAGTGTCGAAAGGCCCCAATGTTGAATCGGAGAAATCTTTTTGGTTCCCTTTCTATTTTTTTTATGTCCCAGGGTTAGGGTTTTTCAGGGTTTCTACAGACGAGGGTTTGCCATGTGTTATAGCTCTCTAATATACGTGTTGGGTCGAACAGTAGCACTCGACCCAATATCTCATAGCACCAACTAAGGAGGATAGACTGTACCCTTAGTCCTACTACCTGATTACCCAGGTACTAGAGAGTATCTTCCTGAGTCTTGTTCTTGGTGGCACTATAGTAGTCAGGTGGTCGATCGGTTTATCTATGGAGGGATTCAAGATATTTGAGCCAATATGTATGCAGGTGTTGTCATATATGCTACAACTCAAAGGGGTACCAACAGGGGTTACAAGGGTGGCCAACAATGTGTGCTTAAGTACCACTTGTATTTCTTTCATGTATGCTTCCTTGACCGTGGATTTATATGTTGAATGACAGATCTTTGTATCTTAAAGACACCACAATATGTCTCTACCCCAAAAAATAATTGTACCCACTATTCCTGCCATGAGCTATGATACCATTTGTTAGGTACCATATCTATCATAATAACATAAGAAAAAATATTGCAGTGAATAATAGCGGATCAACAACATAAAATAGAAATATTGTTGAGAATAAAAAGGAAACAAAAAAATAGATGGATCCACAACACTAGAATAATACCTTTATTGATAGGAAGCAATGCTCACTTGACTATTCGAGGGGGAAACCTCAATCAAAGCAGAGCTCTATTACAATAATTCTCCAAACAAGCTCCTCTCATACCTTCTACTCTCATTTATACTAATTCTATCTTCTAAAGAACGTTCTAGAGGAAGATCTTTCTAGAAGCGGAAGCTTCTATTAGGTCTTCTTACATTGAATTGTTCACATTTATTAAATAGACCTTATTAACTAGTATAGGCCTTTATTACATGGAAAATATATTATTCTACCTACATGAGAGGTTAGGGGGTTAGGTCCCTAACAAATCAAGACTTCAAAAGTGAATCCTCATCCCACAACCTTTCCATCTTTTGAATCATGTATTTCAATAAGATTTTTCCTTTGAGGTATGGGGGCTTCTAGGATAACATTATCACTTGCAAATACGACCTCACCCTTTTCATCCATCTCCGAACCTGGTGCCTCCTTCCTTCGACCACTTATTTTACTAAATGGTAAGTCACAACCTTGGACTATATTCCCATATCTATGGAACCTAACACATTTGAAGGGCACCCCACTATAGTCTAATATTTGAGAAAGAAATCATTTATCTTTCTTTAAAACCTTCTGTGAGTCCATGCCTTCTTTCATGTCAATACCAACCATAACATGTGTTATAGTCATCAACCCATATTCTAAGAAGCTCATATAAACTTTATTGAAAGTCTCAAGTGTGTTTACCACTTCCTTGAAAACACTGAAAGAACAAAAATTAGTTGAGAGCCCTAGTAGCCTTACCCACACTAGGGTAAAATCCATTTCTTCAATTCTCGAGTTGAAAAATAGGGTATGTGGTTTAATATACAATACTATTGACCCCCATTTCTAGCAAGTCATTTATATAGTCTTGAGATCATCCTCTGGTATGAAAATAAAGACCATCCATTCATGCTTGCGTCCAAAGGTTTTCATAGAATATCCTAGAAATGGTTCCTAAGTCTCTTTTATCCACCCCTTCAAGGATACCTCCCCCATCGTTTGACCCTAAAATATTCCAGCCAAAGGATTTGAAGCCATGCACACAACCTCATTCATCTTAATTCCATATCCTAACACCAACTTCATAGGGATATACTTTTGTCACACACAATTTTTCTTATATTTTCCTTACGTAGGGATTCCCCCGAGCCCTTCAAAAATTGAGTTTAGACCATTGATAGAGTCCACAATCTGTGTCAAGAGGAGTTTTTTTTTCAAAAATCCTATTGATTGCAAACCATCTACCAAACCTAAAACCACCCAAACTAGCACAAGCACCTGGGTCCATTGGAGACAAACACCTTTGACATATCTTTTGCATCAAAACATATGAACTCCCATATAAAGAAATGCTTAATTAATTTAGAAAAAAAAAAATTGTCATATCCCATTATTTCTTGAAGAAGATATTGAGATTATTAGAATCCACCATTCTTTTTAACGAAAAAAATTTCCCAAGGATTCCCAAACCCCTACAATTGAAAGATAGATAGATCATTAAGGACCAACCTAGGGGGTTTCACTTGCTATAAGTACCCCCTCAATGGATGGTTTCCTACCAGGCTGTATCTCTATATTTTCCCCTTCCTTTTAACCCGCTAATATCAATTAGAGCTAAACCACTAGCAACACCCCCCTCTACGCCACATGACCTAATCTTCCTTGATCTAAAAAATAACTAGAAAGTCTATTCTCTAAACCTTCGTCCTCATGGCCCCTATCAGGAGATACAAAGCCCGAGATAGGCCTAGAACTCAGAAACCCCATAAATTATAGTACCAATAAAAAGGTCCATCATCCCACCATTTGGAAGACAAACAATACCCCCCCTTCCTTCTCTAACCAATCTCAATTCTCAACTAAAACTAGATATAAAACTAGCATCCCTAGACACAGGAGATAATTTGCTAATAGTATTAAGTTCTTATGTAACATACCTTCTTCACATCCATTCATGTATAGGACAATATTAATACCATCGATGTTCTTGACAAATTCCTTATTTATATCATTTGTATCTCCAATCAAGACTTCAAAAGTGAATCCTCGTTCCACAACCTTTCCATCTTCTGAATTGTGTTTTTCAATAGGATTTTTCCATTGAGGTATGGGGGCTTCTGGGATAACATTATCACTTGAAAATACAACCTCGCCCTTTTCTGCCATCCCCAAACTCGGTGCCTCCTTCCTTCGACCACTTATTTTACCAAATGGAAAGTCACAATCTTGGACTAGATTCCCATATATGTGGAACCTAACACATTTGAAGGGCACCCCACTATAGTCCAATATTTGAGAAACAAATCAATTACCTTTCTTTAAAACCTTCTTCGATTCCATGCCTTCTTTCATATCAATACCATCCATAACATGTGCTATAGTCATCAACCCAAATTATAAGAAGACCATATCAGTCTCGTTGAAATTCTCAAGTGTGTTTACCACTTCCCTAGAGACTCTAAAAGAACAAAAATCAGTTGAGAGCCCTGGGAGCTTTACCCATACTAGGGTAAAATCTATTTCTTCAATTCTCCAGTTGAAAAATGGGGTATGTGGTTTAATATACAATACTATTGACCCTATTTCCAACAAGTCATCTAGATAGTCTTGACATCCTCCTCTGGTATGAAAATAAAGACCATCCATCCATGCTCGAGTCCAAAGGTTTTTAGAGAATATCCTAGAGATGGTTCTCGAGTCTCTTTTATCCACCCCTTCAAGGATGCTTCCCCCATCTTTGACCCTAAATTCCAACCAAAGGCTTTGAAGCCATGCACACCACCTCATTCATATTAATGTCATATTCTAACACCAACTTCATAGGGATGCACTTTTGTCACACACACTTTTTCTTGGATTTTCCTTACTAGGGCTTCTCCCAATCCCTTCATAAATTGAGTTTAGACCATTGACAGAGTCCACAATCCGTGTCAAGATGAGTTTAATTTTCAACAATCATATTGATTGTAAACCATCCACCAAACCTAAAACCACCCAAACTACCACAAGCACCAGGGTCCATTGGAGACAAACACCTTTGTTTGCACATTATTGAGCTATCCAGTGACACGACCTTCAGGAGGAAATTTGTTGATCTTCAACTTGTTACAACTTCACCAATTTTGAACCTTTGTTGCTGATTTTTTTATAGGATGTACTCTTAGATGTTAATTCAGGCTCCCACTAGTCTCATTCAATTTGGACCTTCCAAAAGAAATTTATGCTCGCATTACCATAAATTAATGTTTTTTACCTATTTTAGAAGAGAAAATTTGTATGGACTGCCACATCATTGATACTTCACTTCCAGATCTAAAATTTGGATCCAAAACACCCTAATTTGCATTATTTTCAATGCAACTAATGACACTTGATTTGGAGCTTGTTAGCTTCATATATAATTGTTTCATTGAATACATATGTTTGAGACTAGTTTCAATACTAGTTAAAAATAATAATTTTCATATCCTATAACTCTAAAACTATAGTGAACTAGAATATGGAATTTTGACCCAACTAATTTGCTATGTCCTCTATGCACCTTGAAAATTTTGCACCCTATAAATTCCCTAAAAAAAATTGTTGTGAAAATTCTAAGATGAATTGTTTGGAGGAGCCAAACCCAAGGATCATATGCTCTGATACCAATTGTTATGGACCAAATACTTCAAATAGCATAAAAATGGACAGAATAAGTAATACCACACCTTGAGAATGATAAAAACTGAATGAATAAAAATGTTATTTTGAGGGGGCAACCTCCGTTACACCTTATGTTTACAAATAGTTATTGATGACCATTAAACTAGATCTCCTTTGTATATATAGGAGATAAAGGGTGCAATTACAAATAATGAGTCTAGCTATCCCATAATGACAACAATAACAATTAAATGAATCAAGGTCTAAGGTTTAACAAGCACACTATGGTGAAGCTTTAACACTTAGTTACATTGGAAACTATCCTCTATAAGCAAGGAAGTGCCATGTTCCAAGGAATGTCATAAACATTCTACAAAACATAATGAAAAAAAAAAAAATGCAAAGCCTGCAATGGAGGATTGGAACCTTCTCGTGTCCATGACAGAATCCTTCATGTCTCAAGAAGATCAACACACATTCCAGACTTCAATGCATTTATTTTTAACCAATAGTTTAGTCACATTTCATAATAAACATATGCTAAAAATGCCAAACATATTAATCGCATGCAACAATACAAAGCACCATAGAACCCAAGCTTTAACAAGGATTGAAGATGACCAATTGGAGCCAAAAGTGTTCATATGCACCCAACAACAAGTGATGTTAACATCCAACTTATGAGTCATAGTGGGACTTGTATGCTAACTTGCCAATAGATATTTTATCAAGTTATTGACATCTTTTACAAAAAAACTCCAAACCCCCAAATTGCGAACATTTGTGGTTCCACTTCAACAAGTTCTTTAGTCCTCCATGAGATTCCAACAGTCCAATTTATGCATCAATTTCATCTGTAACAAGGGGGATGTACACAAGTTCCACTCAAAATGTCATGAACATTAACAATAAATAAATCACAACAAATGACATTACCAAATGCGACAATAAACATTGGTAATGTTGAATGACAAGATTTGACCTTCACAGTTATATCAAAAGTTCAATATTTAAAGGACCTACATATCTTGTTGACACTTAACTTTGAAAAATATAAAAAATAAAGAAAATTACCCTTATAAAATTACGAAAATAAATAAATAAATAAATAAACTTTTTGCCAAAATATCTCATTTCACAATTTCCATTTTATAATGGTTCCTGCAACATTGTATATTTCCATTTTATAATGGTTCCTGCAACATTGTATATGGTTGGTTTTCCCATTCATAAACGATATCTCCTTTACATTACATCTCATTCATTGATATCTCATTTACATTACATCTAAAGCATATAGTCCATTCAAACAATTTATACTAAGGTAAATTTCACATTTACCTTCTCTCCCATTGACAAAATCTTATGATATATGTTTTTTTTTCTCTTCTCGTGGAGGGAAGAATGTAAATCGAGATAAGAATTTGGTATAATTAACAATCGGTAAATACAAAATGATAAGGGCAGAGGGGATGGGTTTGAATAACCATTCTTACTAGGACTTTCTAGTTTTAAAACGATTTTAATAAATATTTATTTTACAAGTCATTAAATATGTAGTCTCTGTGGCAAATAACATTTCTTGGAATGAACGCGGTCTGTGGGAATAGAACACACGACCACGTGGTTAAAAGCCACGCGCTCTACCAGCTGAGCTAAGACGGCACGTGAAATACAATATTTCCATTCTTATTAGGACTTTCTAGTTTTAAAACGATTTTAATAAATATTTATTTTACAAGTCATTAAATATGTAGTCTCAGTATCAAATAACATTTCTTGAAATGAACGCAGTCTGTGGGAATCGAACCCACGACCACGTGGTTAAAAGCCACGCGCTCTACCAGCTGAGCTAAGAAGGCACGTGAAATACAATATTTTATTAGAAAGTTAACTTATAGAGTATATAGTTTAATACTATATGTGGCGCGAGATAACGTTAATAATTGTATCTATGCAGAACCAGCCAACCGTAACTCTCAAGCAAAGTAAGTTAGAATTGTTGAAATAAATAAATTATGTTTATGCAAAAGGGAGGGCTTTTGGCTAAAACTGGTCGTTTAGGTAATCATCTTTGTCCACCTGTTAATACTATATTAGAAATGATGATGTTGATGCAGGATTAATTGGAGCTAAAAATGAATTGAACGAAGATATTGGGAGTGATTATTTGATATATCTAGACTCATAGAAGTTTTGAAAGAATGTATAAAAATTTTAAACCAACTAAACATAGTATCAAGATTGTCTTCATGGAGTTTGAGAGTAATTTCAGATTATCTCAGTAAGCCAACAAAAATATATCTTATAGCTAATTATATAGTGATATCAATTTAAAATTTAAAATAGGGTTCTCCTCCAATAAGAATTCCTAACATCAATAGAGACAAAGAAAAAAGACTTCCTCTTTCTTCGCTCTATTCCCACCCCTACATTTTGATATCATATACACAATGCACCCCTACATTTTGATATCATATACATAATCCCACATTTTGATATCATATGCATAATCCTCAAACATCTTCATGATATCACTTAACATAAAATATAGTTATTTATCTTATTGTGTAGCAGAAACATAAACACAACAAGATTCAGTGGCAAATAAATAAAACCAACAGCAAGAGATCACAACAAATAGACAATGAAAGCAACCTCACAATGAGCACAGTATTTACATGGAAAAACCCTTCTAAGGGAAAAAAAACCATGGGGCAATTATAATCGGTATTCTTATTATTCAAGTGAGAATTACAGCAGCTGAATTACATGCTTGCAATCTTCCTCATACTCTCATCCCACACATTGCACTACACTACATTGATTTCCTTGCATCGCATCACACCTCTATGGGTATGCATAGATATATAGTATCTATTAGACATTTAGACAAACTGATTACAACCTAATCCATTAGTTACACAAACTAATCATTGTAGTGTGCTTGCATGCACATTCTATTTTTAGCTGACATAGTGTGCATGCATCCGCATGGGAAATTACTTGGGAGTTTCAATAATCTCCACCTTGAAAACAATTTAACTGATATATCATTCCCGAATTAATTCATCACCTTTTATGCAATCCAAGAGAAGCCAAACACCATCGTAGTTTCTCTAACAAAATTGGTTTCGTGAACATGTTTGCAGAATTCACTTTTGTATGGACCTTTTCCAAAGCCACTCCCCCTTCATCAACAACTTGTCTTACAAAATGATATTTAATAGAAATATGCTTTGTCTTATTGTGATAAGCTGGATTTCTAGCCAAATGAATAGCACTTTGACTATCACAAAATACTTTCACTTTGTCCTGCATTCTTCCAAACTCATCCAACAAACCTTTTAACCAAATTTCCCCCTTGCATGCATGTGAGGCAACCATATATTCAGCCTCAATAATGGATAAAGAAACTATGTTTTGAAGCTTTGACATCCAACTAACAGGGCCTCCTGCAAGACTAAAGACATATCCTGAAGTGGATTTCATTTTGTCGAAGTCATCTACAAAATATGAATTGACATAACCACAAACTAAATCATTGGAACCATCATAGGTGATAGAATAATTACTTGTGCCCTTAAGATATCGAAGCACCCATTTCATTGTTGTCCAATTCTCTTTACCTGGATTTGTCATGTATCTACTGACAACACCAAATACATGTGAAATATATGGTCTAGTACTCACCATCACATACATCAAACTCCCTACTACATTATCATATGGTACACGAGACATATAATCATTTTATCTGTCATTACTAGGACATAAACTTGAAGAAAGCTTGAAATGGGAAGCTAAACGGATTTGTACAGGTTTCACATTATTCACACTGAATCTCATAAGTATTTTCTCCACATACTTCTGTTGTGATAACCACAGCTTACCATTTTTCCTATCTCTATGTATATCCATGCCCAAGATTTTTTTTTATGCTCCTAGATCCTTCATATCAAACGTCCTAACCAATTGAGCCTTTAACCTATTGATTTCAACCATGTTTTTTCTTGCAACAAGCATATCGTCAACATATAACACCAAAATAATAAAGATGTCACTTTCCAACTTTTTAAAGTAAACATAATGACCATATTCACTTCTTGTAAAATTTTGGCTCACCATGAAGGAATCAAACTTATTGTACCATTCCCTGGGAGACTGCCTCAAGCCATACAATGACTTCTTGAGTTTGCAAACAAACCTCTTAGTGTGATCCTCAACAAACCCTTATGGTTGTTCCATATATATATCTTCATCCAAATATTCATGTAGAAACGTTTTTTTAACATCTAGCTTCTCTAAATCAAGATCAAGTAAAGCAACTAGTGCTAACACAACAGGAATTGAAACAAGCTTCACAAATGGTGAAAAGATTTCATGAAAATAAATACCTTCCTTTTGAGAATACCCTTTTGCTACCAGTCTTTCTTTATAGCTTTCAACTTTATCATCAGCACCCTTTTTCAATTTGTAGACCCACTTGCAACCAACAACCTTTGTGTCCTTTGGAAGTTCTACCAGGTCCCATGTTTTATTCCTCTCTACGACATCCATTTCTTCTTTCATAGATTATTTCCATTTAAAACTTTCAGATACCTTCATTACTTCCTGATAACAACTAGGTTCTCCATCATTAGAAACCAAAGCCACAGATGAAACATAATTGTCATACCTTGTAGGAGGATTCCTGACCCGTGTAGATCTCCTTAGAGATGATTGAGGCATATCCACGATTTCTTGGATATTTTATGCATCTTCATCTTCTTCTTCTGGAACTTCTTCATGCTCCTCCTTTTCTAAAGATGGTTGAGTCTCCAACTGAACTTTTTGAACTTGCGGTACTTGTTATTGTCTCACTTCAACATCTACCAGGTCTAATTTTATGAGTGAGGATTCATCAAATACTATGTCTCTTCTTATGATGAGTTTGTGGGCATTAGGATCCTACAATTTGTACATTTTAACCCCATCACCATAACCAACAAAGACATGTTTCTTTGATCTAGGATCTAACTTAGAACGCTAATCTTCAAAAATAACATCATAAGCATCACAACCAAATATATTTGAATAATCACATGAATGACCTGTCCATACTTCTTTTGGAATCTTACAATTTATTGTAGTTGATGGTGATCGATTCATCAGATATCATACTATAAGAACTGCTTATGCCCACAATTCCTACTACAACTTGGCATGGCTAAGCATGTTCCTTGCTCTATCTAGAAGAATCTTATTCATGCGTTCAGCAACACCATTTTGTTGAGGAGTATAAATCGTGGTCTTATGTCTTTCGATCCCAACTTCCTTGCAATAGTTTTCAAATTCCACAGATGTGAACTAACCTCCATTATCTATTCTTAAACACTTGATTGACATGTCAGTGCTTTTTTCAACCAAAGCTATGAATTGCTTAAAAGTTTTAAATACATCAAATTTTCTTTTAAGTAAATAGATCTACACCTTTCTAGAGTAATCATCTATAAATGTCACAAAATATGAAGATCCTCCAAAATAAATTGTAAGGTGTGGCCCCCAAATGTCTGAATGAATGTAATCAAGGATACATTTACTTATATGTCTTCATGTTTTAAACTTTAGTATACATTGTTTTCCAAAAACACAATACTTTCAAAAATTCAAATTCAAAAACTTTAAACTTAGAAGTGACTTACAATCAACCAGTACCTTTATCCTTTTTTCGCTCATATGCCACAAACATTGATTCCATAAACGAGTAGAGTCGCTTGCACCTTCAGATGCTACCACTACTTGATTTATTCCAGTCCTTCCTTCAAGTTGATAAAGGTTCTTGGTCCTATTTGCCTTCATGACTACTAAGATGCCTTTGGACACCTTTAGTACTCCACCTTGAGTTGTACACTTATAACCAGCGGAATCTAGAACTCCCAAAGATATTAAGTTCTTTCTAAGTTCGGGTGCATGCCTCACATTTGGTAGTGTTCTTACAGTACCATCATACATTTTAATTCGGATGCTATAAACATGTTGTGTCCACAACACCCCCAAAAAAAAATTGAAATTATTATGGGTCCTTCCATATAAAATTTGTTAATATCGCTTTCTAGAATGTTTTGATTTGGTTTCTTTTGAGAAATTTTCATTTTGATTTTATTTTATTTTTGGCATCTTCATTTCTTTTGTTGTGTTGCCATCATTCCAACGATTCAAGTTTCGCCTTATTCCAACTTATGGCTTGAAAGATATCATTGCATAAAAGTTTGGTCAATTTTCACAGTCTGGGCATAAAATATATATTTTTTCGTTTCTTATAAATTGTAAATAAAATTATTGTTATATGTAAATAAATTTTTATTTTATTTAACTTTTATTAATTAATTATTAGTTAATAAGGTTAAATTTGATTACCTTTTTATTTTATTTTAATTGTAAATGCAAATCATGTGTGTATATATATACCCAGAAATTTTTACAAACAAAACATAATTAAATTAGTTTTGATGACTCAACTTTGACAAGTGATATCTTGAGTTTTACTCAATGAAATGAGACAAATAAGCACTCGTTGAAAATCTATTTGAATGGAGAACAATCTGGCAGCATTAATTCAAGAAACTTTGGAGATTTACTATCCCAAAAAATCAACAGAAGTGAAGGCTACAAATTTGCAACTAAAATTAATTTTCTGAATTGGTTTGGAAGATGTTCTTTGGCCAAGAAGATTACCTCTTGCTTATTCATTTCTAGATTATTTCATCGCTAGCTTATCTTTACATGAAGCAAGAAACAACATGGATTTTCTTATTAATTTGTTAAGTTGAATTCTAATTTGTTAATTTGTTTTGACAGATTGGAAATTGTGTCAATCTTCAGGAGGGGATTTTGTAGATCGATTTCTGGACAATCATAGAATAATTTCACTAAATTGTTGAAAACATACTTCCAGAATGCATTGTTTTACCTCTCACTTCGGTCGTTTCCTCAGAAAATCAATATTTTGGGAGAAATCCTATTGGATTCAAACGGAATTTTTCAGAATTGTTGTTGCTGCCAATTTTTAGAAAGTGGTTTTGCATATTCATTTTCTCCCAAAAAATGATGAATATCTCCAAACGGTTGAAAACCCATCTGCAAAAGAGGCTAATTTAGCTAACCTCCAAAGGATTTTGCAAACAAACAAAAAAATTGGAATATATCATGAGTTTTCGACGGGGTTTTTTCCCAGAATTTGGTATTTTGTTCTTTTGAAATTCTGTAGCTAATAGTGGATTCGACCTAGAGGTGGAGAGGAAATGTAATTATATAAAGATAATCCAGATTTAGGAGCGGAATGAACTGATTAACAGACTGAATACAGTAAACACAGAGATATGAAGGATAGCACATATATCCAGTGAACAATATATTCTATTGAATAAATGAAATAGGATGAAACTGTAAAACTGTAGAACTAAAACACTTGCTTGAATGGTGGTATCTATCTCT